>JAAAKG020178346.1:0-26371 GCA_010014905.2 Druon quercuslanigerum
CAGTTTTTCTTAAATAACTAAAAAACTAAAAAACATACAAAATAACTTTCAATATAAAAAAGATGCGCTATGAAATTATCTACAAGTACCAGTCATCAAAATTAAATTTTGCGACATTTTAAAAAATCGATCGCTGGACAATACTTATCCGGCGAAATCCGCGCGTGTCCCCTTATTGCATCCGGCCACTCAATTAAGGAATTTATTTACACTTAGAAAGTACTTCCTATTTATCGAGAGATAAAACCTAAGTTTTATAAAAAAAAATTAAAGATCTCTTACACCTTTTTCCCTGGAAAAATATGCACATGATTTCTGTTACAATAGATAGAGAATATTCTTTATAATGAATAAAAAAACATTAAAATCCATTGAAAATTGGTTTGTAGGGCGACTTGTGCTCACAAAAAGTGCTTTTGGTGACACTTGTGCTGCCTAGCTAAACATATAAACGAATTTTTTTAAGTAAAAGAAAAATTATAGCAGTACTTTTTCATAAAAATAAAAACATTAATTGGGTAGCGTTTGCAAAATAAAAAAATTGAAATTCTTTTCCGCAAGATAATTCACAAAACGTTAAATTAAAAAAAACTTTGATAGAGTCTGAATTTAAATTTCAATTGAAAAGATTTGGATTTAAATCACTTTGAAATTAACTAGATTAAAAATCTGAAGCACATAGAAAAAATATTTGATCAAGCAGACATTTACATCACCAAAGGAAAATTATTGCAAATATTTAAATCTTATTATAAAATAATATGAAAAAACGATATTTTAGAATAATTGTCTGGTTTTATAAATAAGGAAAATTCTCCATATCTCGGATTATTTAATCTTAGGATTACCACAAGTACAGGCTCTGCAGCTTCCGATATGATCTTGTGATATCTACGCTACTTCATGTCCAGGACACGCGAAACAAAGCAGTGCATGTAAAACACCTACGTAACATTCTAGTGACTTCACGTATGGGATGTTTTACTATCAATCGTAATGTGATACTTTGCCCTATTCACTAAATTTTAATTAATAAAATGTAAGAATTTCACTGATTGTCAATTAAATTTTACTAATTTCTAAAAATAGAATACCCTGGTGAGAAAATTATATACAGTTTATATATACGGAATAAAATTATGTATAATTTTTATTTCTTTTACACAATAAAAATTGTATAAAACAAATTATGATAATCAATTTATATATTATATTTTACACTATCGGCAGTCATTGACAATAATTTGTAAAAATATACTGATTCAATTAGTGATCAATGCTACACGCACGCGCACTATCCAATCTCGTAATTCGATGTTTTCTGTTGGTCGACACACTGTGTATAAATTTCACTAAAGTGCGTTTAGTCCGAAATCAAAAAGTGCATTTAGCTGAAAATTAGTTTTTTCCGTGATATAAAATCAACAGTTTTGGAGAAAAATCTTCTTTTTGCTTCGAAAATTCTACAATTTTGCTCAAAATTACCCTTTTTTGAAAAGCCTAATTTCATGTGGAAAATTTAACTGTATTTTTTGGAAGATACGTACTTTTGTATTGAAAATTTAACTGTTGTGTTAAAAATGCGTTGTTTTTGGTTAACAATTATTTTTTTAACTTAATATGTAAGTATTTAATTTTTTGTTTAAAACTTATCTTTATTAGCTGAGGATTCAATTACTTTGTTAAAAATGCAAACAAAAATTGAAGATTCATAATTTTAGATGAAAATTCACCTTTGTGTCTGAATTTTTTTTGTACGAAATTAATGTTTTTGACTGAGACTTCAAGCGTTCAATTTTTGTTTAAAATTTGATCTTTTTTAGTTAAAAGTTCAGCTATTTCGTTGAAAATTTATGTGTTTTTTTTTAATTTACCTTTATTGTTGAAAACTTTAGTATTTGGTTAAAAATTAATGTTTTTTATTGAAAATTCAACATCTTGGTTGAATTTAGTAATGAATTAATTTGTTTGGCCCTATCAGTTGAATGTTCAACTAATTGGTTTAAAATTCATATATTTAGTTGAAAATATTTGAGTACAATTGAAGTATTTGTTATTTAAACTAACAATCTTTCCGGTCGAAATATCAACTATTAAATTTTTCGATAAGAATTAATGTTTTTGGCTTAAAAATTCAATATTTTCTTTTAAAAAATACGGCATAGTCATTTAAAGATTCGGTTGAAATTTTTTTTCTTGTCTCAACAATCTTGTTTAGTTGAAGATATCTCTTTGTTTAAAAATGTAACTATTTTGTTAAAATTCGTTTTTCGAAGGGGGGGCGGTTAACAATTAAATTATTTAACTGAAAATTAACTGTTTCTTTTTTTGTTAAGAATTAATCTTTGTTAGTTGAAAATTCAACTGTGTGATTGAAAAATTATGCATTTTGTTAAAAGTTCGTCTTTTTCGGTAGAATATTATATTTTTGATCGAAAATTCATCTTTTCGGATGAAAATTGAACTATTTGGTTAGAAATTCATCTGTTTTATTGAAAATGTAATATTTTCATTTGGAATTTTACGAATTTAAAGAAATTCAAAATTGAATTTACTATAGTACTCATGTTAATTTTATTTAAAGGAACTTGTTCCCCTTTATTCGCGAAAAATCTGCACATTTTCGCATTCTTTTTAGAATCTTGGCCTATGAAGACTGTTATCGATACAGTTGAATATATTTTAGCTTCTTGTAACTTGTGTGACGTTTTACGACGAATCGCAACGTGATAGTTTTTCCTGTGGGGGTTGAACAAATCAGAGCATGAGGGATAAACATACATGAAGGCATATCAAGTTCGAGAACCGTTTAGAATTTTATCTTTATGTTTACCCTGGCTGCTTTATTCAAAAAGCTCGGTCTAAAAATAAAGGGAAGTTAGAGACTTGAGACTTTGATTGATGACAGATGAGAATAAGAGTAAAGAGTGATATTCTCTAATGCCGAATTTAAAAACAAGTAATTGGTTTCTGAATTTTTTAACAGTAGGTTTGGAATTTAATTATTTTGGATCATTTGAAATAATTAAATATAATATCTAAGAAAAAAGACGCTAGAAGCTTATATTAATAGAACTTACAAAGATATTTCAGAATTGCGGCTATTCTTCAAATGGATATTTGTTTATACAAGCAGATTGTTTAAATGATATTAACTCGAGTTAATTTTTCTTATTTTTAATTTTAATGTGATTGAAATTTTTAACATTTAAACAGCCCTGGTTATTTGCTTCATGTGTTATATCATTTTTTCAATTTACTATTGCAGTTACAGTTAAATATGCAGCAATTTCTTTTCAATTTCTGCTTAAATTAATATAATATAATATAATATGTTCCTTTGGTAAATCAATCATATTTTAAGGTAACAAAAATGAGGAAATATAGTTTAAATTGAAAAAGGAAGTTAGTTCATATTTTCATGTGTCCGCTTCCACGTGTGGAATTATATAAGGCTTCTCGTTATAGTCAGATGGGGGAGCCGTTTTACTTTTAAATTCAATTATTAACTTTATTGGTTGTTGACTAGCGGACAGAAATATTGCGTATGCAATATATAGGATTTTTGGTTGTACCAATATTGTATGTAAGAGTAAATAAACTAAAAAATAATAATGAAACTAAAATATGAAATAATAAAAATAAATGATATATTTATGCAAGACTGATAGGATTTTTCCATTAACATTTTTTTGTTGAAAGTGTGATGGCTTTTTAATAATGGTTAAAAAGTTGACTTTATTCCTAGGTTCGGCCTAATGTGCTAATGATAGTTTGCTCTGCGCTTAATCTTGGAACAAAGAGAGAATTTGTGTTGTCGGCAAACGGAAATCCATAATTTTGTTGACAAAACAACACAATGAACGAAAAGGTCAACCGTAAAAAAATTTTCCTCTAAAATAGGCCTATAGGAAAATGCCTCTATTCTTTCTTATATATTTCATCATTTAATTGTATAAATAAATATAAAATCCGTTGGAATGAATTTTTTCTCAATAATATAATTTTCTTGTGGCATCAGAAAAACTTTTACGTTAAACTTTTTCCTTTGAAGTCGGTATTTTTTAAATAATCGATACCCTCCATTTTTTAACTTACTACATTAGTCTTCTGGCAACATGTTGTTCAAACAATTAAGCTAAGTTTTTTTATCATGCTTAAAAAATGCATTGTTAGGAAAAAATAAATCTCAAAGAATTTTATACATATTTTCGCAAAACTCTTGAACTTAACGTGAGATAAAAGAAAGTGTCAAGAACCATTGTCTTAGAAGTATCTTAGATAAACAATTTTGTTTGACATTTTTTGTATCTGGATTCTCTTTTTTGTATTTGGAAAAAATCGTAAATTTTCGTTCTTCAGACAAAAAAATTCTTTCTTTTATCCCAGAGGTGGACACAGAGCAGACCATCATAAAATATACTATTTAGATTAGGACAAATTTGTAAAAAAAAATCAAGAGATAAAAAAACTCTGGGGTTTTTGAGTAAATTAACTTTAAATATTTTTAGAAAAACGCCGCCATTTTTCCAACTTTAAACTTTTTAAAAATTACTTGATACAAACTTTGTAAATAATTTTTATTTATTTGCGTGAAGAGTACTCACCGTCTTTATTAAATTAAAAAATATTTACAATTTTGGAAATTCTAATTTACACTTTTGAAATTTCGTCTAAATTGATTATTTCATTTTAAAATACGTTCATACGCAGCGAGAACCATCAAACAAATTCCGCATTATTTTTACTAAGTTGATAACTTTAATTCATTTTGTTATTTTACTGGAAACCTGATTATAGAAATGCGTGTTTATCCTTTTCTTCAAAATGTTTTCAAACAAAATCAAAATTGAATTATGATGTTATTGAGCATGAGTGTAAAATATTTTTTGAATTTGGTTGTCTCCAGAATTTACATGCGAATTGTTTCATGTTTTAAGATTACAAAAATCAAACAATTTTAGTTCGAAAATTGATTGATCTAGAATCATTAAAACATTATCAGATTTTGACGTTTCCAAATCTTATGCACTCGAATACTATATTCCCTGGAAGCTTAAACAATCGAAAATTCACAAATCTCGCAAATATTTTAACGTTTAAACAATTAAATATTTAGGCGCTGCTGAAATCTTTCAAGAAGCTATTTGAAATTCTTTGTTGTTTCAAGGCTCTCTGAATCAGACGAAAAATTCCGGGTTTTTTTATTATTTGTAATAGATGTTTCAGTTATTGTAACAAACTTACTACGCATTAGGAAAAATTATTTTAAAAATTCCGAGAATTAAAAATTTTTAAACTTGTTCCCCTGAGCGAAAAACACATGATGAATTCATTTTTTAATTTACATACACATGGTTTTATCATTTTCAGGACTTAAGGAATAGCACTATTGACAGTTGTTTCACGGAATAAAATTCTAGGCCACTAGAATCTTGCTTTGAAAATGTTAAACCTTCAAAATATATAAACATTGAATAACCAGTTAGATAGTTTCCTCCATATGATGCTATTTGAATTTACATCTATATTTGTGATTATTTAGAAAGAGTATTTTTCTAATTATCAAAGAACAATTTCTAATGCATGTATCATGTTTTATTCACATAATTTTTAATTAGAAGTCTGCTACATAAAAAATTTAATATATTCAATTGAAACAACTGTAATAACTTCTAACTAATGAATATGCCTAATCAGTTACTAGAAAACTGAAAATAAGTAACAGTATGAATACTAAATTATTCATTTTTAAGTTATACCAAGCCTTACTTCATCAACACATTTCTTAATAACTTTATTATATAAAATGCTTTTTCTTATTCAAAAACTTCTCTTGCAATCAGTAGATTCGCTTTTTTTTTCTCGGCCGATGGGTTCATTTTTATAATAAAGCCCAAAGAGAGAAAGTCTCATTGTAATCGAATGATTAAGGTATTTTCGGTCTCAGGCAAAAAAGAATATCTCGTACCAGGAAACGAGACTGAATTCAGATAATGGTATACTTTCTGAGAGTGATTGCCAGTTCATTCGACAAAAAAGGTACTAACGTCGCTATTATTTATTTGAAAGTGTTTGACTCTTCACTAGCACGCTACATAAGCGTGCTTGCATTATGTTATGCATTGCAAAATAGCCTTTTAGGGTCTGTGCTTGAGAGATAATATGCTTCAGACTCACAGAACGTTATCAGTAGCAGAGGTTATGTGGCATGGAGTTTACAACCGTTGTTTATAGTCGAGCATGTCGGGGTTGCAAGACCATGTGCTCGACTACGCCTATCGTCCTTCCCCAGTGACACACCCTAACTTATCGATGGTAAAGTTTCTTTTCCAAAAAAAGAATTTGTAAATCAAAGTTTCATCAATCATTTAACAATAATATATAAACGCCCGGTTTTATAATTCCTAGAATTGCTGGCCCGCGCAGTTTCTCAGGGGACTTTCGCCTCAGCATGTTTGGAATTCCCGTAGTGCGCAAGTACTCAGTCGGGTATATTGCGCAATATTATGCATTCGAAATAGAAACCTTTAAGGCGTCCCTTAAGACTTAGAGTGTATAGCAAAACCGGGATTATTATGGGACAATACTGAAAGACATACATTGCGCTATAACTTCTTTGGCGTCGTTCAACTATTACGAAACTCTGCCAGGGGGGCGATGGAGCAAAAACACACAGGGGACATTTACACATAGAATATGTAAATGTATGAGCATTTTTTTAAATGGTTTCGAAAAAATTTTAATTAGTGGTTTTGTTTTTACGAGGAAGCTCAGAGTAACACTCAAAAAAGGATTCGCTTAAATCAACAAAATTTTTCTTGGTTCAATCATAGATTATGGTTATTATATGGATAAAAAATATTTGGTTGACAAACTTTAATTGTTGGTTATTGTAACCAAATCTTTTAGCAGATGGAGTCTTTGGTTGATTCAACAACAATTGGTTGAATTAATCAAATAAATATTTTGTGGAATCGAACAACATTTTTTTGATTCAACAAAGTTTTTATGTATAAAAAAACAATTTTCTTCGTTTGAAAATTTTTTTAAAGAACTTCTCTTTTCTCCTCTGTTTTCAAGAAACTTCCCCCTTATTTTAGTTTTTCGCTTAAACTTCAAATGAATCGTTTTTTGTGGAAAGTTCAACTAATTAATTTTTATTCGGAATTCATCTTTTTTCGCTCAAAAATCAACCACTTGGTAGAAAGCTGAACTATTTTGTTGAAAATTCGCTTTTCTTTTATTTAAAAATGAATTTTTAATGGGCAATTTAACTATTCTATTTCTGATCGAAAATTAATCGTTTTTATTCGAAAATTCAACTGCTCTGATATTGTTCACTGAGAATTCATCTTCTTTAGTTGAAAAGTCATTATTATTGGTTGAAAATATATTCATTTTGTTTATAAATTCGTCTTCTTTTATAGAAAATAATCTTTATGATTGTAAATTTTACTGTATGATTGAAAGTTGAAAATTTAAAACTTTTGTTGAAAATCCGTTTTTTTAGTTAAAAATGTAATTTTTAATTGGAAACTCAACTATTCCATTATTTCCTAACAATTGATCGTTCTGAGTGTAGAATTCAACGATTTGTTAACAACTTTTTTTTATAAATTATTCTTTTTTGGTAGTAAATTAATCTTCTTGATTGAAAATTTAAGTAGCTGGTTGAAAGTTTAACCACTTTGTTAAAAAAAATTTCTTAGTTAAAGATCCATCTCTTTGGTTGAATAATTAGCTATTTCGTTCTAAATTTGTTTTTGTGTGTTGAAAATTAATTATGTCAGCTGCCAATTGAAATATTCCATTTTTTGTATTCGTATTTTTAGGTAGAAAAATCAATTATTCGTTCGAATATTAAGTTTTTGATTAAAGTTTCATGTTTTTGGGTTGGAAAATCGTCTTTTTTAGTACAAATTTTTGTGCTTTTTGATTTAAAAATTCTACTAATTGGTTGAAAATACAACTATCATTGGTTGAAAACTCATTTTTGTGGGTTGGAAATTCAACTATTTTATTGAAAATGTGATCCTTTTGTTTGAATTTTAACTTTTTAGTTTCCAATAATACTGGTTGGTTGACAATAAATATTTTGCTCAAAAATTCAACTGAACAGCTCCCTTGAATTTCTAAAAAACCTATGATAATATCTTCTACGGAATTTATTCAGAATATTTCTGGGAATTCTTATTAACATATTGTTCTCAAGAACTATAAAGTTTTGACAGTCAGACTTCAATTTAGTGGTAGTTATGGGGAAAAGGGAATGTTTGCACTATAATTATATCCCGGTTGAAACTATATATTTGCTACACAAATAGATAGCGCTTGTTAATAAAAAAATTATTTTCGTGCAAAGAGGATGTGTAAACAAATTTCTATAGAGGCTGGTCATTCATTAGTTATCAAATCTTGGGTAGAAAAATACAAACCTGCTGAGCCTCTGGTAAGTAAAAGGTTATCATGGTGGTAACTATCCGTTCAAGCTCTAATACACACCAGGAAATGAAACTAAACTAAGTGTCTAATGAGATATAGGGAATGAATCCACAGACTATCGCTGATGCGAAATTAGAAACGCACCTTCACCAAGCAAAAATCCTTTGCCGATATTCAAAGCCGTGTCAATCTCGTGCAGAAGATCAGTCGTTTTATGTCTCCTTCCGGGGGGAATGCCATTGCCACTTCCTTCAACCAAAAAGCATGCCGAAGTGCGATAAAAAATGTTTTCTACCAAGCTTTTTCTGCTGAGATTTATGTTAGCCATCAAGCATGAAAAGAAATTTAGTTATGTGGAAATGAATAATGGATAATGAATAGTGTTAATGAATGAGGAAGGTTAAAAATCAAAGTTATGATAGCCGATTATATTGCTCAATTGTTATTATTCATTTTCTTGATTACTTAAAGTTGCAGAGGGTTAATTAAAAATGGCTAAATTAGCAAGAATTATGGGAGCTGAAAGAATCACTGAGGTGAAATGAACTATTCATATTCATTACTGTTGAGGAATTAGTTTATTTAGTGAGATAAATATTATTCAGTATTCATTTCATGGAAAATTATTGATGTTAATTGTTAATAAATTAATATTTATTGATAAGAGATTAATTTACACCAGAACTAAATTTTTTCTTAGTTGTAGACGATTTTGTAGTATTTAGAGTATTTCATGGTGAACTCATAAGATACACGTCGATCTGAATGTTTTCTTTTAATTTTCAGCACTTAGTTAGGGGCTGTTCAAAAAACATGTCACACTGCCTGGCGGGGGGAGGGGGTTTGTGACAATTTGTGACGTAAAAGAGAAGTGTTCACGCGGAACGTGAGATCAAGTATAAAAAATATAAATTTGTTTCGCTTGCATGCAAAATGAAGGAATAGAACCCACTATGAAAATCCAACTATTTTCCAAGAAAGTATAACTGAAAATTCAACTAATCTATTTTTGACTGGATACTGATCATTCTTAGTTGAAAATTCAGCTATTAATTTTTTATGGAGAATTCATCTTTTTTAGTTGTAAATTTATCTGTTTTGTTGATGATTCGTTTTCTATGCTTAAAATTATTTTTCTGCGATTGAAAATTTAACTATTCTATTTGTTGTTGACATATGATCGTTTTTAGTTGAAAATGCACTAATTTGGTTGAGGATGTATATGTACTGATGTATTCTGTGGTAAATTAGTTTTTTTGTTAGAAAATTTGTCACCTTGATTGTGAATTTAACTGCTGTCTTAAAAGTTAATCTAATTGCTTAAGAATTTATTTTGTTAGTTGAAGATTAATCTCTCTGGTTACAAATTAAACTATTTCATTGTAATTTTTTGTATCTTCAAATTAAATTTTTTCAACGGCAAATTTAACTATTCTGTTTTTGGTAGAAAATTTATATTTTTTATTTTGAAATTCAAATATACATTTAAAAAAAGGCAATGTCTATATTCACTATAACATTTGATGAGAGCAGAACCAATATTTTCGGTGAGATACAGGGGAGCTGAAAAAGGATGACTAGATACACTAAAATTCAGTGAGCGTAAGACAAATATTTTCGGTAAGCCTAGACACAGCTAAAATTAACTTTTTTTTATATTTTGAGATTGGAAAATCATCAAATTTTCAAGAATAATTTTATACCTAAAAACACAAAAAAATTCTATCATTAAAAAATCAGATTAGAAAGTAATATTTTCGGGTTGAAAAGTCAACTCTTTCGAGGAAAATTCGTCTTTTTGTCTTAAGAATTAAAAATTTTTGTTCAAAATTCTATTATTTTCGTAGAAAATTAACTTTTTGGTTTAAAACTCTGTAGTTTTTTAGAAAGCTCATTCTTGTGGTTATAAAATCCAACAATTTCGTTGAATTTTTTATCTCTTGACTAAAAGATCTGTTCAAGTCGGAAATTTAATATTTTGCTGAAAATTCGTCTTTTTTGTTTGAAAATTCATCTCTTTTCTAGAAAACGTATCTTCTTTTTCTTCTCAACAGTATGACTGCTTGGAAAAAATTATTCTGCATTGGTTGAGGATTGAAATATTTTATTCAAAATTCGTATGTTTTTAATGAGTCCAACTGTCTTTTATTTGAAATTAAATCATCTTTTTTGCTTTTTATTATAAACGCATTCTTTTTTTCATCCGATTCTTTATTTTAGATGAGAATCGAGCTTTTTTGTTGAATATTTTATAACTTTGGGGAAAATTAATCTATTTTACCCACTTTGTCTTTTTTATTCGAAAAATTAACTGATTTATTGAAAAATCGTCTTTTTGGACAGAAAATTCATCTTGCTTGGTTAAAAATTCAACTATCTTGAAAGAAATTCTTATTTTTAGCTAGAAGATTCCACTATTTGGTTGAAAATTTCAACTATTTGGATAAAAACTCGTCTCTTTTGCTTGAAAGTTCAACTGTTTGGCTGTAAATGCAACTCTTTGGGTAAAACTGTTGTCTATGTCAAGAAAGTTTGACTCTAAAGGTTTGACAATATAGAGAATTAATAACTGCACCTTCCGGTATTTTGCGCTTCCGTTGTTGTACGTGACCATTTCATAAACATTGTAATTGTTTATAATAATTTAATTGGAGTCCGAAAAAATCGTACAAACAGATACGTTAAGCAGTGTTGGAAGAAGTTTTTTGTCAAGCAATATTTTTGCTTTTAACTTCAACGCGTCGTATTTTTTAAAATTTTCGAACAAACAAAATATTGCTTGACGAAGAACTTCTTCCAATACTGCTTAACGTATCTGCATTTACGATTTTTTCGTACTCCAATTCATACGACAAATTTTAATAGCAGAAGCTCGAAAAACACTGTATTTTTCAGATTAAATTATTATAAACATTTAAAATGTTTATGAAATGGTCACCTACATAAACGGAACCGGATAAAACTCCTCTACACTATGAAAAAAATTGCCAATTCTAATAAGAATTGGTAACATTATTGCGAGTTGATTCTAAAAAAAACACGGTTTCTCAATGAAAAAAATTTTTTAAAAAAGTAAAATTTCTTTTTCTTCAACAAACCAAGCGATTCAACCAAAAAACCTCTTCTGAAGAAAAGATACAGCTTTTAATTCCCTATATTGTCAATATTGTAGAACAAGGATTTTCGAGAAAAAATTCCCATCCCCACTTTCTTGACATGGACAATAGTTTTACTCGTTTCGAGCGTTCACCCGCTTCTTACATCTCGTCATTTTTTGGTTTTCAAGAGTCAACTATTTCCCAAAAAAACTCGACTTCTTTTTTAATCTTTCTTGGATTAAAGATTCAAATTCAACAATATTTGGAATTTCTGTTTACCTCTTTATAGGAAATAAAATGTGTAAATTAGAAAAAAATCAATGGTATATAAAGATATGATAAGTTTTTTACCCGGCATGAAAACAGATAAAGTACAAATGTTGACTACTTTATTAATTCAAATCAGCGAGAGAAATTAGCGATCAAGCTGACTCAAAATTAGTTACATTTTTCTAATTTTTGCGGATAACTAAATTCAAATAATTCAGATTCAGATTCAAATTTGGAGAGTTCTAACCTAGACAATTCGTGTTCGTGAGACCACGGCGTTAAGTTTTGCAATGGTTGGAAATAGCTGAAAAGAAGACGGTGGTTCCTGCCGTAAACCGGGATGCGGTGACGTCCAGCTACTGGCCTATTTTTCCCATGGGGCCTAAATATAGTTTCAAAACTGTACGTGAATCAGCGTCGACTTGGTCGAGAACCGTGATTTTAGTAGCAGGCGAAATAACTTATGAGTTGAGACTAGGATAATACACAGTGATATCTCGAAACATAACTGCGAGTCAAGTGCTAAATCGGAACATAAAAATAAATTCAAACCTAGAGGTAAGATAAAATGAGGAACCTTTGATCCAAGACGGCTTTTTCCATTTGTAACTTTCCAAATTAAAAAAAAAAACACGACATTTTAGATAAATGTCTCAAGCTTGACATTATAAGAGTTAAAAAATCTTAAATCAGCATTGATTTAAAAATATTGTACTTGGATTTAAAAAAATATACTCCATATTTAAATTGTTGACAGTTGTTGAAAAAATGATTTCACCAGGGATAGAGATGATCGATGAGAACGTTGAAGGAAAAGAGTGCAAAGTGTGATTTAATAGACAGTGATATTTACTACTTATTCCAGATTTCAAAATGGGCCAGAAAATCTCATTAGTGAAACATAAAATAGGCCAAGCTTTTAATTATTTAGTTCTATTTTCCAATCTGTCTTCCTGATTATAGAACTGAATTGATAACAGCGTTAATTAATAATATAAATCATTTGATTCGAGATGGTTTTTTTCTACTTGTAACTTTTCAGGTTTAAACAAAACACGACATGATAGATAAATATCTCAAATTTGATCACTTAAAAATTTAAAAATCTTTCATTAGCATTGATTAGGAAAAATTGTGCTTGGGTTAAAAATTAAAATCATATACTCCATATTAAAATTTTTGACAGTAGTTGAAAAGATTATTTCACCAGAGATGGGAATGATGGATGAGAAAGTTGAAAAAAAACAGAGCAAAGTTTCATTTAATGGACAGGGATATTAGCTATTTATACCAGATTTAAAAATGGTTCAGAAAGTCTTATTATTAAATTATAAAATAGCGGAAGCTTTTAATTATTTATTTCTTTTTCCTGCCTTCTGATCATAGAACGTTTTGTCTGAAATTTCCCTTACTCTGATTTGTAAATTAATTTTTGCTAGTTCGAGCACTACAAGCATCTAATTATTCTGCGATTATGTTCAGGAAAATAAAGTAGTAAATAACAAATCACGATAGTTTTTTGAATAAAATTGAAAGCCTCTGGTATAAAACAATTCGTTAAGACTACGTCATCTGATCACGGTAATCTTCGTGTGGGAATAGCTTTTTTATTCATTTACTTTTATGATTGTTCCATAGTGAAAAAAATATCACAAAATATTTTTCAAAATTTGAAAAAATGGCTGGATATTGGGATTCCGCGTTTTTGGGCAACTTTATTTTTATTTCAAATTAAAAAAACTTTTTTTTAGTGTTTTTGGTTCTAATCGATTTTTGTTTAAAAATCAGTTACAACCCACTCCAATATTTTCAGGACATGTAGAGCACACTTAATCCTCCCTTTGACAAAAAATACCTTTTTTTGGTATGGCGTTTTTACTTTTTATTTTCTTAACCAAATGTTAAAAAATGATTTTAATTTTTGGTTTTTAAATATTTATAATGCATCTTATAAAAAGTGAATTGGCACGTCAAAAATGAAATCGATTAATTAAAATCAAAGATATGGCATTAAAAAAAAGTTGACCAAGTAATCAAAGTCCCAAAAGTCCGTCATTATTTCGAATTTTCGAAAAATATATGGTTCGCTATCAAGCATTCATGTATCGTAAATTGAAGACAGATCCCATTCCGACAGGAAAATTTCCATGATCAGACGACGTGGGCTCCACCAATTATTTTTACCAACTTTACTTTTCAATGGAAATTGCAATTATTAATGAAACGCAATTTTTTGATATTTTTGACATGTTTGGAACAATTATTTGGGTAGAATTTTATTTACCATATTGCAGTGGCATTTGTTACATTAATAAAACAGAATTGCTTATCGACGGGAAATTTTTTGCAATCATTATATCTATCATACAATGTGAAAGACGATTAATAGGGAAGAAATGGTAGGTATTCGATATACTAAATTTTCACTAAAGAGTAAACTGATAGAAAAATTGTGATCGATCCCTCGATTCGAGTTCTCTCAATTAATGAAACACAAAAACCCTGCGACCCGATCCTCTTGTTAGAGATAAAGGAGGAGGATTGGAAAAAAATCAACGACACAACAATGCCATTGTATCGTAGGCGAGCAACAACCAGCGTTTGGTTCACGATGTAATCCGAGAGTTTGATATGAGGTGTGTCCGACGGATAACTGACGTAACGTACCATACATAGTTTAAATTACCGCACGTCGCCCTCTCGCTTATTTTATAAATGGAACATGTCTATAGAAAACAAGCAGCCAGTATGCTTCATTGAACCTTGTGAATACTCCCTAATTATTCATATAGACACCCAAAATTAAACGCAAGAAACCTATAACACAAACTATCAAATTCACACTTTATTACTCCATTGAGGCTATCGCGGCGAAATGGCACAGCACATTCATTTATAGACATTGGAGGGAGGTAATTCTATCAAAACACCGCCCCCAACGTTCAAATCATAAGGAGCGAATCACTGATTATATTTAGAATACCGTAGACTGTCTATTCTCGTACCTATCCAGATTAACCTTTCTTTAGATACGCCCTTGAAACAACGAGTTTATAGATAACAAAGTGCATTTTGAGTTTATTTTTATTTGGATTCTAAATTGGTAAAAAAGTTTCTCATCAAGTTTCTGGTCTGTTTTGCCCCCATTATTTGCTCTATCTTCTCAAAGCTCTATGGCTTTAAGGATAACATTCTCCTAGCGAAATTCGCCTACGCGTTCGATATTGAAAGCAAATTACTTTCAGTTAAACTAAGCTGCACTTTTTAGGGTTACTATTTTAAATTTTCTTTCAGAAAATTGGGAAAACGAATGCTGAAGTTTAAAATCATGTGTTCTTATTTTGGGGGCATTTTTTATTGTGCTTGATTTTGACTTGGATTACATTTTTTTTAATTATGTAAATTTTTAAACTTGGCTGATTTGGATATTTTTAATTAAAAAACATAAACTAGTTCTTTCAAAGTTATTGTGAATTCAGTACAGAAATAAGGTCGCATCATAAATTCTTGTTGCATCAAAGAAATAAAATTCTTCTACAAATTGAACCCATACCTATAAAAATATTATGTACGTTACAAAAAAGATTGATCCGTTGCGATTTCTTTTAAACTCACATATTTTACGCATTTTTAAATATTGAACCCAAATCCGACTAAAAAAAGTGTGGGCTCTCTTAATATTTTCGAGATATAACGAATGTATGTTCTTGAAAATGTCGATTACTTTATTAAAGGGCTCGGGGTGGCTTCGAATTGGGTACGATTCTTGATTCGGAACACCGACTCGGACGTACACCCGACTCCTTTCCAATGATCGGTGGGTTTAAAACAATAGAAGATGATCGGCATTTTCGAGAGAAAAATTTCTCTTATCTTGAAAACGGTAAGAGATAGACAATTTTTTCTGTTAGATTCGAGTTTAGTGTAAAAAAATGAACAAAATGTGTGAGTTACACAAAATCAAAGGGGTTTGATCTTTTCCGCAACTTAACCAAGTATTTTTATCTGATATTGCACAACAGTATTTCGTATATTGTAATCAATTAGGAATAATATTTTTGGAAAATTGTATGGCATCGAATTTCGTTACATTTTTTCAGATATTTTCTTTTCTTTTTATTTGAATATGAACATTTCCTATTCGAGCTACTATTTTCAATACATTATCAGTTTTGAAAAACTTTAATAATACTCTCATGTCAAGATTGCATGTAAAAGTTTTAAAAATTTTATTTAATTTTGAAAACTTTGCAGCATAAAATATAACATTAGTTTAAAAAATTTAAATGAAGAAACTAAAAGTATTCAATTGTTGAAATTTTCAGTACTAAAATATTTCTAATCTAAATTGCCTAAAAGATAAAATTATGCAAATCAAACTCTAGAAAAAAAGAGTATAATGAAAAAAACAGTTTATAAATTGTATCTTTGAAAATTTAAAAGAAATGTAAATGTCAAAAAACCGACAGTATTTTAATTGAAACATTTAAGACGTAATTAATTAAAATTAATTTAATTGATTTATTTATTAATAAACAGGCAATTGATTAAGTTAAAAAATTGACAGCTGACACTTCTTATCTGTAAACTTTAGTTTTAAAATCGTGTGATTACAAATTGCTCCTTTCAAATTTTGGAAATTCCGAATAATAACTATAAAATATTGACAAATTTTTAAAATCCCACAAAGAAAAAAAGTTTCAAATTTTTTGTAACCAAAAGTGATCAGAAAATTTGTATTTAAAATCATGATAATTTGTTTTGAATAATATAAAAATCAAGCATTTCTATAGATAATAATTTAAATAATATGAAAACTTCATTTCTTGTCATTTTTCATGATTAGTTAGTAGCAATACAAAATTAATTGTTGATTGTAGAAGTCAACAATTTACATAACATTCATGATTAAAATTTTTAAATTACAACTGCAATTTTCACGTACAATTTCCACCCAGAGAATCCCTTGTTAAAGAAGATGTTACAGCCTAATTTTTTAAGTCCTCAATAGCAGCTTATCCTAAACCTTCGTGACAAGTTAAGAAATCCACACTTTTCATTTGTTAGTAACTGTGAAAAACAGTTTTATATTCAAAAAGGTCATCACATAAGCCATCATTTCATCAACAACAGTAGCGCAAATCCAAGGCCAGGTGGAAGATTGGACAGGAGGTAAGGCAATGCCAGCAATCGAAAACGACGAGCACAAATCAATCTTCTACAAGACGAGACTCACCCTCGTCCTCCTCGTCGGGAATTTTCGCAGAAAGTTGTAGAAACTCCTGTAGATGCTTGGGCAGACTCCTAGCGTCCTTGACCTCCCTGCCATCCACGAGACACCTGGCCTTCCTCAGCTCATCATTATCCTCTCCCTCCTCATTATTTTTTTCACCAGCACCACTAAACTCAGAATCACTATCATCCAAATGAATCCCGAATTTGTTCATTCTGTTTTTAGCCTTTTCTATAAACTCTTTTTCCACTACACTTAAGTTATCTTCTCCGCACTTATCCGTCTTATCAAGATCATAATGGGAACTTATCTTTATCACCTTATGATGCTTTCTCTCCTCCCTTTCTAAAACTTTATGGACATACTCATCGTACATTTGTTTCCGAAATACCTCACCATTGGTTGGAACAGATGCTGTAGATTTCGGTCTTTCTTTGATGTTCCTACGTTCTGGTTCAACTCTACGAATCACTTCATCATGTTGCATTTTATCTACATTTAGGGTTTCTTGAGTAAACTTTCTGGAAAGTGAGATACTTTGAGAATCTTGACAGTTTGATTCTTTTTGGCACTCTTCTTTACTTTCGATTTTTTCCCTAAGATGCGCCATATGAACACCATCCTTGTCTGAAACCTGCCTTGATGATTCGCGAGTGCCTTCTCGTTTGCCGACAATGAGATCAGAATTTTTTTTATCTACCTGCCTAAACTCCTCGTGCCAAGATTCTTTTTTAGTACTGCCATCACCTCCATTAAGATTTTTATCTACATCTTTATTAATAGATCCATCATCATCTTTTCCAATACAATTTTCTTTCTCTTCACTGAGACACTCTTCTCCTGTCAGAAGCACATCCTTTAGTTGGCTCTCCAGCAACACAATATACCTCAATTGCTTGTCAAAATACTCCTGAGGCAAAGAGTACCTTCTACGTCCATCTAGCTGATCCTTCATACTAGCCTGCAGCTGCTTCAAATTTTCCATAATGTCCCTGGGAGTCACTTCTTTAGCACTGCTAAAATCTTCATATTTCCTCTCCTCCAGATGACATCTAGGAGGTACCTTATCAAAAATACTAGTCGTATCTATACAAGACCTGTCAACAGTCACAGGTTTCTTGACCTTAGGTGGAACTTCAGGCCTATCGTCGATTAAAGCTGGATTAACGTTCTGCCTCGGATCGATATTCTTCCTAACTGGTGTCTTCCTACCTTCAGCGAAGCTCAGCGACTTGTTGATTATCGCACTGTTCATGGAAATTGGACTCTTGCATAGTGGAGTTGTGCAACGAACAGATGACTCTGCTTCGGGTGAACAAACTATTAAAGCACTATTAATATAATGATTGTGTTCTCCAAATTTCTTCCTGATAACATTTTCATAAATTGTTTCTGATTTGTTCAGCAATTTATTTTTCAATCCTTCCTGCTTTATTGCATCGCGTTTCATTGACGCGCTTTTCATCACTGTTCCGCCCACTTCAGATTCGTTAATACTGATGTCTGGTATCAAGTTGAAACCCTTATCAGAATTCTCGTGTTTATTTTCTTTTTGTTCTATTAATAGTTCGCTAGACGCACTAGTTCTCGTCCATTCCGTGATGTCAGTGGAATCGCGTCTTGCGAGGTTCAGCCAATCACTTAGTCGAGTGACCCTCAAACGGTCTTGGGAATCTTCTGGCTTTATCTTAGATAAAGGAGCTACTGGATTTTCCTTGATGATATTTAGCAGCCTGTTACGAGAATCGTTGCAAGAAAATTCATCAGTCGAGTCTTTTTGATCTGTTTGTAACTGTGACACTTTTGGTTTAATATCAACTTTGTATTTCGGAGGGGAGACTCGTTGCGGTTGATCATTATGATAACTGCATCTGTTAAGGAACTTTATATGCAGGTCCAACAATTTATCAGCATCTTTTCGAATTTCACTTTCCTGCTGTGAAGGTGATAAGCAAACTAGTAAATTAGGGTTCTCAGTTGTAGGAACTCCCATCCAAGTGTTTGGTCTTTGTGGCTGCATGTTTTTTTCGTCAAGTTTACTAGCATTATGCAAACTTATGCTAGCTTCTTGAATATTATTCAAGTTTTTGAATATGTTGAACTTGTAAACTGTAATTTCATTAATGATTTGTTCCCCATAGGGCATCGACAAGATCTTTTTGATGCATAGGTCCTTTAACAGATCCGGTCGATTGTCAGACTTTTTGTTTCGGACTTCATCTATTGGTACAAAGTGAAGATCTTCTACAGGTGAGTAAGGAATAGGCTGAGGGGATTCTGCATCTTTGCTGTCCCTGAAATTTTCCTCGGATGTCTTAAGGAGAGCTAGTTTTCTTTCCGGCTTGGGTGATCTTTTATCTTCTAGTGTTTTCCATTCTTCCTCTTCAATATCCGAAGATATATCTAAGGATGATCTTTTTGGATTGTACCTTGCAGTACTGGGGGTAGCAGAACTACAGGTAGAATCTTGACCTTGAAAATCGGGACTCGGAGCACTGATTGAACTTTCGGAGTCGTTTGTATTATCGAAATTGTCTGGAGTTTTGTCTATAGGAATTTGCCCATTTGCAGAGTTGCAAATATTTTCTTTAATTTCTATACGCACCTTCCCATCAAAGGTGGGCGAGTTTTCCTTGTATTCTTCACTGATCGAACCAAAGGAATTTCTTTCCTCATGGAAAGTAGTTTCTCTGTGAACGGTTTTCGGTTTACACTGGTCTTCTTCTGGCTCACTAAGTAATACTTTGACGTTTGAGAAGGGTGTGGTCGGGTGGGTAAACTCTGAGAATTTTTCGAGCGTCGGGTCGTGTACGCAGTCATGCGCTATTTCAAGGCTCGCACCACTGCCAAACTTGCGATCGTTACATAAATTGGCGACGCTGTCACTCTCGATCGAGGCACGCAGGCTTGGCGCCATTAAATCGTCGATTATCTCGCGAATATTTTGCGGTAGTTTTCTCAGATCAAAATTGCAGAGGACATCTTGCACATCCTGTCTTGTTGTTTCGTGATTGGATAAGACGGTCAGCAATGTTCGGACAAATTCTACAGTTTTTGTTTCGGAAAGGCCTGTTGATTTGTAAGCATCGAAGACTCGTTCATGATGATTTGCTGAGAATGATTGCTGCCAATTTAAACATTGTGGATTTGAAATATATTCTTCACTTGAAAGGTATTTCTGAGGGTTTGAAGAAAGCATCGATTTTTGTCGAACTGGAGGAGCAGGTGGGGATCCTATAAACCTGCCGAGTCGACTTGGAAGCGGAGGAACTGCCGGCAAGGGATAATCTATTTCTGGCGGAGTGGGAGGTCGTTGAGGCTCAGGTTCAGTTCCGAAACTCACGGTCCGTTTTGGTGGTGTTGGTGGACGTTTAGATCCGTCATTATAATTTACTATGTTGTCTTGGATTACGGAAGTGAACATTTCAAAGGGATGGTTGCATCTCGGATTGTAGAAATTATGCTCTTTAGCATTATTTTGTGGTAAAAACGAATTTTTGTACGGATGGTGAAGATGATCCTTAACAGGTTGTATTTTTTCGGCAGATAAAATACAATCTTGAGAGTTTAGTTTAAAAGAAGGTTCAAGAAACGTGGTATTAATTTCCTCGTTACTGAAGTTATATTTCTTTGGCTCTAGACTACCGTTAAATAAGTTTTGTTTCACATCTTTTAAAGAATTATTTGTTGCTAATCCTTCTTCATTAGGGTTTTTTTCTTTAACTGACTCAGTTCCTCCATCAATTTCCGTAGTAGAAATCTTTGGTTCCTCTCCCCTATCATTAGTTACACTTATTGCTTCTGCATTTTCTTCATCTCTTGCACATTCTTCACTTAGCAGATGCCCATCCTCCATTTTCTGCCTTTTCCTCTGATCATGATCTTCCCTTCTGAACTTGCCAATCTCTTCGTTAATAAAATCTCTTATATGTTGCTCATCATCGGACAATTTTTCTCCTTCTTCTTGAATTATCTCCAAAAATCTGTTGGATTCTTGTGTTTGAGAGTAGTAAGACTCCAATGCAGGACGCTTCTTAACTTTTCTTTGTGGCATTTCTAATTCCGATTTCGGAGATTCTAATTTTCGAGTCTCCGGGTCTTCTTTAATGCTATGAGAGGAAGGAAGTCTTAATCCTTCAATGAAATTCCTTAATTTGATTTCATCTTCTTGGGAGATATTAGATGCAGACTCTTCCTCGATTTCTGGTTTATCGTTACTGGACTCCTCAGAGTTTGATCGTTCTCCAAGAAGTTCTCTTTCTACATCTGATTCAGCTTCGATGATGATAGCATGTCGACTATTATCAGTTTCGATGTCACTGTCGCTCACCTCGTGGATGTCGAGGCTGTGTCCCTTCTTTGCCAAGATTGCAAGAGCGAAGCGTGGATCGCCAAGGGTCTCGACCTTGTTCACCACATTGCTCGAAAGTGGTTTGACAGGTTCCAAAGGTTCAGATACGGTCATACTAGATGACGAGTTTTCGGATTTCGGATGCCCTGACTCCAATATTCCAACTCCTGGTATGTGGTCCACCTTAGCTTCCAAAGGAGAGTTACTGATGGTTGTTATCTCGCAAATTTTGGTTCCGGTGTCAAGAATTTTTTTTTCGAGTTTGAACTTGTTGCGTCTGGGTCTCCACCGTGTTATCGACATGTTGTCTTTACAAGGTAGTCCATCTAAGGGCAGACTTTCTGTCGATACTTTAACAGCACTTCCGTTTATTTTAGCCTCTGCTAAATCTTCCGCGTTCTCAAGTATGTTATCAGAATGTTCTTGAATTTGTGTCGAATCGTTTTTATCGATCGATATTTCAATTTCCGAAAATTCGTCCCCTTCTTGGTCTTCTTTATTCGAAGAGTTTTCTGAAGGTGTCAATGGTTGTTGAAATCGTTTCCGGTTCCGGTTTCGACGGTTCCTTCGGTCGCGCGAGCCGCACGGCATCCTTCTGTTCCCAACCTCAGCGTCGGTTGAGTAATCCAGGGATTCAACGGTGTTTCGATTTTCCGCGGGTGCACGTGTTTCGTTATTTATTTTGGGAGACTCTTGAAAAAGATGATCATTAAAGAGTCAACAGTAAAAGATTCTTAAAAGATCATTAACGGATCATTAAAAGACGCAACTAAATTAGGTTGTAACTTGATATAAAACTCCATTGAGTAGTATTCTATTTTTATAATACCCCACTTCAAACAGAAAATGTAAAATTCTTAAATAATTAAAGAAAATCTGATATCTATTAAAGAAGACGCGAATTGCACTTTATTAATGATGCTCGTGTTTCTTGGCAAATATTTATCTCGAGTTCTCTTAAAGATCAGTAAATGCTACTAAGAGACTTTTATTCAAAGTTTCGTGTGAGTTTAAAGAGCTCTTGTAAGTCGATGGACGATGTTTACGAACCTCGGAGAAACTGCCGCTTTTCTACTAATAGCTCCATCGCGTTTCCAACATTAAAATGAAATCTCGACAGCAGAAAAGCTGCGTCGGTAAAGAAGTTTAAATAAAGCAAGCTTTTATTAGAAAATGGTCTTGATATAACCTTTTTCACAATTGTAGAATTTAAAATCAAGATGAAATAAGAACATTTTTATAGTGAATTCCTTGGATTTGTGAGCATCGGATAAAAAAAATGATGATAAAGATGATATATAGATAAAAAATGTGATTGTGAATTTGAATTTCTAACCATGCAACAAGCGTGTTCCAGTTCAACATTCCAGGGAAATAATTCTGACATAAATTGATCGAGATACTCACTTTTCTCAATGTCAATTTGCTGATCAGGTGAGGGATTTTTTAAACCACCGTTCTGTTTGACGTAGTTTTGATCAGCATTTGTGTCATCTGAAATCAAAATAATACGTGATATTTAGTTTCTAGTTCACATTGTTTTATGAAATTGTATTTTTCTGACAGCGTTTATTATATGTTAAACAACCTAATGGCTAGAATAAGTAAACAATGATTCTCTAGTCTTTCGAAAAAAAAGAATTTTCATTTTATAATATTATTTACAATTTAATGTATAAAAATATGTGGTTTTTTCATATTTAGTAAAATAGACAATCACCCACATCACGAAAATCAAAATCATGATTCCTAAAATACTTCGGTCATAGAAAGCAATCCAACCAATTTAAGTCCTAATCATGCTGCATTCTATTTATGACTTTTAAGATTTAATTGATATAATTATAAAGAAGTTTCAATTTTAAAGCCTAAAAAAGTCGTATTAAATCCTTATTCTTCTAAGTTTTAGGCTAAATGTATCTGCAAATATAACTAAACATAACTATAACTATATAACTTGAAGCTAAATATAAAAATATACTGACAGTCGTTTAATATAATTTTTTTCCAATGGTAAAATCTTTCGACCATTTTAAAGGACATTCTACAATGATAAACGAAGGAAAAGTATCTATAAGTTAATTAAATAACATTCCCAATCATGAAAATATAAAAATGAAAATCCTCATTCAAGAATAAAGGCTTCGATTTTTTTTCGACATTTTTATATAATTACTAAAGACATACAAATAAAAATAATAATGTTACGGAAGTAAAATAGTACTTGTCATGTTCTGATAGTTTCAATTAAATATTGAATAATCAGCAGTTACATAATAATTCATGTATTCCACATATACAAGGTGAAGCTATTCAAAAATTTGTAATTTATTCCCCTGATCATGAAATGTAAATTATTCAGTAGAAATCAAAATTACTGGGGAATATTGGAACAAGAGAGAATAGATACGTTTGAGGATTATCATTGAAACTGATCCAGTAATTTTAGTGCAATTTGTTGAATAGTAGAGCTCGAAAATGACATTGACTGATTTAAATATTTTATCCTTTACGAGGGTGAAATGAATTTCAACAATAATGCTCAATGAAAACGAGTAAAAACTAGACACAAAAGACGAAATCAATATTTTCTAAATGTTACAACTGTTTCAGTTTTTCAATAAAATATAAAATATTTTGCTGAACTGTCATTCTATAAATATTTTTTTTTCAAATACAGCGTCATATCATTTAGAATTTGTGTTACATTCTATTGCCATTTTTACTCAAGAATATTTTTGTTCAGAAGAATAATTTAGTAAAATCAATTAAAATCCTGAAACTGAATTTAAAATTCTCTACTTTTTTTCATTCAAAAAAATGCTAGTAATAATAGATTGTCTGCAAATTTTCCGCAGAGAAGCTTTTGTAAACGAAAAATCAAATGCAGATTAAGACAATTACAATTTGTGTTCAAAATGTTTCAGTTTCATAGTATGCTTCTAAAATTTACATATATGATCCAGAAATGTTGTGTACAATTAGCAGATTTATTTCCTCCGTGATACATAAAATTTAGAAAAAGTAATTAGGAATCTAAACAATTCCAAAATGAATAAAAATATATCAGAGAGAATAAAAAAATGTGAAATGAAACACATAAAATCTGCGGAGCGCTTTCCGATAACCTAGGTGATGTAAAATATGTCCTCTGGGGTTACCATTCAACGATTCATAGAAATTCGAGTCCTGATCGAAGTCGTTTTACAATCTTCTTTCTCACAAATTATTTTACATTCTTCCTCTTTCACAGTTTTTAAAACTCACTTTTTCACGTTTTATTGAGAACCGTAAAGTGGAGATTGATCTAATTGAGACATTGAGAAAGAATCGCGGGTCTCTTAGCACCTAAAGCTCGAACACTTTTTGGCACACGAAAGCCGGTTGGTGTCAACATGGCATGCAGGGTGCTTGAATCGCGAGTACTCACTGAATGTGAATAACTCAGACGTCCAATGTACGCTGTTACCCCTCCCACATGCAAACAAACATACATTTTATCCACGCTTTAACTGTATGTGTTTATATCAATAAACGTGTGACACTGTGCTTTATATGCCTGTATATGTGTCAAAGTATTTTTTATATTCGTGTGAAGGTGTGACAATACATGTTTAAAAGTCACACATACCTACAAATAATAAATCGATCTAGAAACACGTAGTCTCACCTATGTCAATTTTAAAACAAATATATGTAGGTTTTAACACAACGAAGGTTCGTTGCATAAAGACTTGTGAAACATTATTTCAGGTATGCAGACACTCTGAAAGAGATAAGGTAAAAATTCATACCATCTCTGTACTCTGGTTATTTGAAATACACTGAGAGGTAGTATGTTCATAAACACTTTTAAGGATGGGTGTGTATGTTTTAATAATGTGTAAGTTACTATATGAGTAGATTCCCCTACTGTATGTCGCTTGGGACCCATGCATAGAGCCACTTCCGAGGCGGACTTCCTTCCGTACACAATACACAATCGCAGCAAACTCTGACATATGCGAACCCTTCCCTTCTTTAGTGCGCCTATCCGCCCTCTACAATTTTTTTATGTCACGATTGATGCTCGCGTGCACGATGTGCGTATTAAAAGTAGAGCCGCATTAAAGCCGAAAGCAATGTTATAAAATAAAACAATTTTGTTGGTTGTCAAATTCAGACATTGTTTACCAAGATTGAACTCAGAAAGAACAAAAATATCGTAAAATTTGATTCTACCTTAGATCCTATTTTAATCAAGCGGTTGGGTAAAACGACAGCTTTCTTTCATTTTCAGAAGCCAATTATTTTTTGTTTCTGTTCCACATAACTTCAAACGGAACAAATGAAAAACAAGTGACTTCTGAAAATGCAACTCGGGTGCTATTTCAACCAATAGATCAATTATTTTTAATACAAAAAAGTATAACTAGAATAAATTTTGCTCTAGAAGAGTGCATTATTTCATTTTTCAGTTGTTACATGAAATCCATGTAAAATATAAGAGAACAAATGATTTATGAACAATGAGATAATACACTGCTGTAGACTAGGGTTTAAATATTGTTCATCATGCATCAAATTTAAGTATGAATTTTTCTGTGTGGATTGTTTAGCATAATATCGAACAGCAGCAGTAGGTTTCTACTAATGAACTAATAAATTCTAATCCAAAAGAGAGTATTAGTGTTATCATCTTCAGACAATTTCTTTGATTTAAGAGTATTTAGTAATCTCTGAAGTCATATAATTACAAGCAGGTCTCATTTTGCAAAAAAGAACATTTTCCTTTTCAGATGAGCGAGTACCTTTATACTTCTATCATTTCCCGAAATGATGGAATAATATATTTACGAGTACATTGATTATTCGAATAGTGATTTGGGAAAATGTTCAATTTTTAGTTCCAACCGCCATTATTATTATTATTATTATTATTATTACACCATTAAGCCGTTTCCCTTTCGGGGTAGGCGTGACTCACTCGGTAGG
>JAAAKG020178357.1:8738-26368 GCA_010014905.2 Druon quercuslanigerum
GGCGGAAAAGAGTTTTCTAAGAAAACGTTGACCAACGTGGGCTGCGGGGGGGGGGGGGGTGCGTGAAGTTAGCCCTGCGAAATAATTGAGCTTGCTGAGTGTAATTACTGTGTAATTACTGTACAATTAAAAATTATGCTGTGTTTTAAGTTTCAGGTTTGGGAATTATGTCATTTTCATGACTTATATTAACAATATTTTCCATTCATACATTTAGAATTATTCAACATTTCGTGACAAATTACTATAAAAATGATAAATAATCTAAATTAAACAATTCACCGAAAATAATATTATAGGAATTCGAAGAACACATTTTCAGGATTCAAAAATTCTTTATTTTGTAGACATATACATTTTTTTCTAATTGCAAATGTTATTCAATAAAAGAAAAATTATGTTTTATAATTCTTTTATCTGGTTTCACATTTTTATTTTTGATTAATTTATTTATGGGAACTACCGACTTCTTTCGGTTTATTGGTGGACTATGCTCACCTAATTGAAAGAAAATACGTAAAAACGTGAATCACTAATTCAATTTAAGCCACATCCAATAGGGGATTCTCCAACACACGAGCCGTTCGAATCGAAAAAAACCGATCCGACCGTAGCACGAATGGAATGTCGGATTTTCGACATTCGAAGGACGGGCCAATCAAATTAAAAAATTTGAACCGACGAGGGTGCGCGTCGAATTTTGGTTTTCAACATTCGAGCGACGGTCCGATCGAATCGAAAAATTCGAACCGACAACAATGTTTGTTGAAGTACGATTTTCGAGATTCGATGGACGGGTCGATTGAATCGAAAAATTTGAACCAACCGTGGCACAGGTAGAATGTGGATTTTTCAACATTCGATCGATGGGTCGATCGAATGGAATAAAACGATCAGAAAATGAACGCAAGTCGAATTTAAAATACTTTATTTGATCCGACAAAATGCACACGTTCACTGAAGACCCATCACGCCTAATTGCCATACGATGTACATTTTTAATTTTTCGTAAGATTTTATGGGAGTATCAGTTATGCACATTGGTAATTTTGTTTTCACTCTTACAAGTTTCTTTTTCTGACATGATTTACAAGTTTTTACGAATTTTATAATATCTCCTTTCACTCCCTGACAATAAAATCTCTCTTTAATTGTTGGAAAAATTTTCGTTTCGCCTTTGTGTTCGCCCTCGAGCAGTACTTTTACTTCTCCGGTACAAATACTTATAGTGCAATCACCTTTGCCAAAATGCGTTCTAGATATCGATTCAAGCGTATTACACTTTATTTTATCGAAACCGTTGCCTTCCTGAAACATGCTAAAACTTTTAAGTTATAATTGATCCAACGCATCTTTCAATGTCTCGACGGCAGATTCTATATTTTTCGCATATACTTTGTCATAAAACATCTCTAATGAATAAGTTAAAAATTAAACGTTTTCTGTTTCTTCACGAAATTACATGACCTAACTTTGGTTTTTATATGTTAAGCTTGCTGAACTTTCTGAGAGATTGATCAATGAAATCGCGACCTACTGCTGTTACAAGGACAGAAACGCCTCACATAAAGTTAATAATCTGGTCTTCACGCACCAACAAACTACCTTTACTCTTTTGAAATAACGAAGTCAGCAAATGCTGAGCAGCCTGCGAAGCAATATCTTGAGTTGGACAAATCCTAACTGCATCTTTTGCATTAATTTTAAATCCTTTAAAAACACCAACAATATTTTTTTCTTCATCTGCGTTGAGCCTGTCATCGTCATCTTCACAGTAGATCAATTCCGTACAAGAAATAGGGCCACAAGTACATCGTTTGCCAATCTAAGCTTCGGATGCACGTTTCTTCACAAGGTCAGTCATAAAAGATTGCTTCTCATTATCGGCAATCCAGACATTGTTTGCGTCGAAAACTCTCTTCCTTCTTTTGATACTACTTACTTCTGAGCCTTGTAGCCCTACATCTTCTTTCCCGCCTCGACATGTCTCCAAAGAGGATGGCATACTTCGTGGGAACCCAGCCTTTCCTTAATTTTTTCCCATATCCGACCGACCCATTTTGCAAATGAATACGCAGAGAAAGACATGAACAATTTTAATTTGCGTCTGACTTAACCATGCCCTCTTCTACTTGCAAGCTCGAGGAAGCGCTTTTCCCTAGCTGTGATTCGGTACGTAGCGAGTTATTCCACTATTCGAAACTACTTTTTCTATACTACTAATTTGTGAATATTCGATTTTCTTTAAATTTTATTTAAATTTTTCGTCTATATCTATTTGGGTTTAATTTAATTCTCTGTCGTTTTTAATAAGAGCACTATCTTACGGATCTAAACCATCGAATATTTCTTCCGAAAGATTAGGAAATACTTTCTCGATAGGATATTCATGATACATTATCTGCCCTTTTTCGGATCGCCTCTTAGAGGCTGTTCGAGCGTGCACTTCCACAGAATCATGAGAGCCCAATTCGGCAAAGTCCGTCCTGATTTCTTTATCAATGATATATATTAGATTTCGCAAAAGCGCAGCGGAATTGGCTTTAACTTTTCCAGGTTTATAACAAATCTCATACAGTTATTCTGACAATCTAACTTTCCATCTTGCTAGTCGTGACCGTACTGTGGGGTCTTTTAAATTGCTCAACCAACCGAATGGTCGGTGATCAGTAACTAATAATAATTTCCTGCCGTAGATATATGGGCGAAATTTTTTAACTGCAAACATAATTGCAGATAATTCTCTTTCTATTGTCGCATAATTCAAAGCAGCTGAATCTAAAATAGAAGAGGAATAAGCGATTGGCAAACCTTTTCTCACCGTTCCCTGACCTAAAATTGCACCCAATATTGTGACCAAAAATGGTTTTCTGAAGTCTAGATATAGAAGGAGGGGTTCAGAACAAAGGATATCTTTTAATTTTTTGAATACTGGATTTTTCTTTCATTAGAAGATTAGAGGTTTAGTAATTTAAGCAAATCCTGACAAGAATCGTCTATAGTAGCCGGAAAATTCTTTGATATTTTTTATTCATTTTCATCAAGGAAATTTTCTGACGGCCACTGCTTTCTTAGGGTTAAAACATTGACTTTCTAATACTTCCAATTTAACAGAATTTTCTTACGACTAACTCTTTAAAAACTAACATGCATCAACACATTATCTCTAGGCCGACCTTGCCATTCTCGCTTCGCATCGCCTTGCACGCATGTTGTAGCTTTCTCGCCTCGCACGCATGAGGCTACCTTCTCTCTTTGCCTGGCCTTGACAGCCTCTGCCACCGCAGCCAATCCCTAATCCTTATCTACTATTTACAATATGTACAATTTTCTTAAATCTACTTCCTCTCCTATATACAATGTATCCTTCTCTATTCCTCTTGCACCTTCCTTCTCTTCTTCTTCGTCTTACCCAACACCCCCTTCACCCATACCACTGCCCTTTTGTCCATCCTTTGATGAAACAATACCTCCATGCTTATCCCACCCTTTTCTACCTCTTCACACTCCTCCAGCCAGTGCTCCACTTTTTCATCCCCCTTGCCGCATCTAATGTTGTTTCTTTTAACCAACTTCTTCGTTCCTCATGCATCCTTCTCACTTCATCCATCTGCAATCCATTCGTTTTAAGATACCTTTCCCTTTACACGTCGATCCTCCCACGCATACGCCTGTTTTTCTTCTCCCATCAACATTCCCTAATCAGCTAATTTCCCACTCTTCTAAAAATTTCACCCCATATTTGCACGCTCGGCTCCCTGTTTTAATCCCTAAGCTCGTTTTTCCTGTCTCCCTCCTGACAATACAGTTCGGCGTATTTCTTGCTAACCCCAGTATCCACTTTGCATACCTCTCCTGTATCCTATTTCCATCCTCACTTACCTTCCACCCCCAAACCTCCACTCCAGAAAATAAGAAACTCATCGCTAGCGAATCGAACAATTTTATTCTCCTTTCAAAATCATCTGCAAACAACCTTCTCACTTTCTCTTTTACATGACCATGCACTCCCCCATTCCTCCGAAACAGGAAGCCCAGGTACACGAACTCTTTCACCTTCTGTACCGCTTTTCCCTTCCACTTCCACTCTCCTTCCTTATATCTCCCCCCTCCTTTCCTAAACACCATAACCTTCGATTTATCCGCAGTTAACTCTAACCTATTTTTGTCCAAGTATCTTCTCAACCTTTTCATCATCTGCTTTAAAGCCTGTTCGCTCTCTGCTAGTAGCACTATGTCCTCTGCATATGCGAGTGACCACATCATTACCCCTCCTACCCTAACTCCTCCTACCACTCCAGCCGCTAGCCTCCTTTCCATATCTACTTTGATCTCCTCATATACCTCCCTCAGCGTTACAATCAGGCCTTTCTCAACTCTCCTCCGTTCCACTGCTTCCCACAACCTCTCCCTATCCACCGAAGGGAACGCGCCTTTTAGATATACAAAAAACGCGTACACTTTGGCACTCTTTTTAGCTAGTTCTTTATCCACCAAGTGCTACAAAATGCATATATTGTCAATACTACTCCGTCCCTCCCTAAAGCCAGCCTGCATCTCCTGCAGAATGCCTTGCCTTTCAGCATTCTTCCGCATTCATTAGCGTAATTCCTCAATGATTTTCCTGAATCTTCCTATCCCCTTTTTTATACAGTAATACGATCAACCCCTCTATCCACGCTTTTGGGAATCCCTTTCCCCCATATTTTTTTCCAACCCTGCTGCCTTAGACCTTGCTAACTTCCTTATCTGCCTCTTTATCTCCTCGGCCTTTAGCCCTTCTCCATCTACCTCCATTGTTCTTCTAATCCCTCCATCTCTCTTTCGTGTGTCTGATCCCTGAAATGACTTTATATAAAATCACCTCCATTTGTCCCTCCCCATCTTCTCACTTATCCACACCCGACTTTTTCTAAACCTATTAATTATCTTCCACACGTCTCCTTCTGTCATAATATTTCTCAACTCCTCTTCCGGCTCTTTTTCCTTTTCCTAATCTTTGTTCTTACACGTTATCCTAAAATCCTTTCTCATTTGTACGTATTTCTTCCTTTTTGCAATTCCTTCCTTCTACTCCCTGTACTTCCTTTTCATCTTTCTCTTCATCATTTTACATTCCTTATCCCACCATGGCTTAACCATTCCTTTCTTCTTCTTTCTAAATACCTTCTTTCGCACACAGCCTTACACTTTATCTTTCAGATTCTCCCATATCTCTTCCACCGACCCGCCCTTAAAGCTTACGTTTCCCAACTGCTCCTAATACTTCTCAATTGCTTCTCTCGTCTATGACACCTCCTCCCCTAACAACCATTCTTCCCCACCCTGCCTCTCTCCAACCTCCCCATTTATCCACAAATTTAATGGCTGATGGTCCGATTCCACCCTCACATCCACTAAAATTTCTTTATCTCCTCCCAACCTTGCATATTCATTATCACATCGTCTATCACAGATAAACCCTTCTTACTCATATACGTGTATGTGAGTACGTGTATGGTTTCGAATCTCTACTTCTTTATTTATTAACTTACTCTCCGATTTTCGCAATAAAGTCCCCTCCCCCCAGTAACACCATACCCTCATCTTTCTCTCCGAGTACGTCTTCCACCCTTTCTTTCACCCTTTTCATCCCATCATTATTGTACACAGTCACAAACTTTTATATAACCCCTCCTATCTTTACTGCCCTTATTTGCACACCCTTTTCCTTTCCCTCTCCATGGACCCCATTAGCAACTTTGGCTCTACACAATTATATTACTTTCTCTCCACCCACGTCTCTGTCAATCCCACCACATAAAATTCCTGAATATACCTCCAGAAATCCTCATTTTTCTTCTTCACCCCTGCTACGTTCCAGTGCAGCACCTTTAACACTCCTCCACCCTGCTTTACTCCCTTCCATCTACTTCCCACGAAACAAATTACCCTGCAATTCCTACAAATCCCCTTCTCCTCATCCAATATCCACATTATCACCTTTTATTTTTATTTTCTGATACCCTATCTTAGCCGCTCTCCTTTCACTCCACTCCTTTCTAGCGCTGTAGTTTAGCATTCTCTGCACATCCCTTTCCTTCCTCGTCAAGTCTTGATCGGTATAAACCTTTTGTCTTTTATCCTAGTTTTGTTGCGCATTACCCCCAATTTTTCTTCCCAGGTCTCCAATTCCACAACCGCCACTTCATTCTCCTTTCTTTATTCCACCCTAACGTTTCCTTTCTTGCCTTTAACCCACCCAATGTTCTGTAGCAGGGCTTACACCCCCTCCCTTTCTTCCCTACTCTTTAACTTTAATACTCTTATGACAATATTATTTCCTAATTGCTGACAATTAGAGAAAATTATCGTGGCTAATTTTTCAGAACAATCTCTTGAAATGTGTCCAGTCTGTTTGCAGTTGAAACAAGTAATGCTATCATTTGTTTCTGGAGGCAAGTAGCCGCGTTCTGTATGACTGAAATCGCCACATTTGCGACACTTGTTTTCAGTACAAAATCCAGCACTCTTATTATGTCCTCTGCCACTGTTAATGGCATTATATCTACCCCGACCTCTTTCTCTATTATTATTATCCCTTCCACGAACACCATCTGAAGCTCTAACGCGAGTATTACTGTGATACGGTCAGCCTCCCACTCAGCAGTTCTGACTAGATTAATAGTTTCTTGCAAAGTATTTGGCCTACCTACTCGCTCACGCGTGAACAATTTTCTTTTTAACGCTACAAGAAAATTCTCACAAGCCGTAGTTCTGCTAGACTTAATCATAATCATACTTACATTTCTATCATTACTTCCTTCAATTAGCTCAATAAGGCTTGTAAAAATCTTACCAACTCGAGTCCCATAATCTAGAACTTTTGCTCCATCTCTTTGAGCCACTGTGGCGAGTGCCGTATTGAATTGGCTTACATTTTTTATGTTCCTCAAGGTTATTTAAAGATGCGCCAAAAAATCTACCAGCAAATGCAAATCTCTGTCCTGAAAGGAGTCAAAATCATTTCCTATTATCCTAGATCTAACTATTTGGAAGGAATTCGATTGCAGCCCTATAGGAAGTAGGATGTCCTATGTTAAAAGTACTACCTGAATGCAAAGAAGCAACCTGTAAATCAGGAGCGGCAGAGCGGATACGGGGCCCGGTGTATTTAAATCAACCCCTGTTCGATGTTCGTGACTATCATTTTGCAAAGGAACATTACTAGTAAATTCACGTAAATTTCACTGATTTCTCCACTATTTTCTAGTTCAACAACCGAGGATGCATCCCTTCTTGTGTTTCTACTTCTACCTCGCGAAACAACTATTACAGTGGGTTGGTTCGCTGTTGAATTTTCGCTTAATTTGATTTTTTTTAATTCACTTTTACGATGCACACGCGATTTAGTTTCTTCACCCTGCTTTCCAGAATCCGTCAAATGTTTAATTCTTGTCGCAATGTTGATGAATTTTTTCAAGGTCCGCCGTAAGCGACTTCTTGAGCCTGCAGTGATTCAGGGGTTAGATTTCGTGGTCCCTATAAATCACCGTCTGCGATCCCGGCACCAAGTTATAGTACCCTGAGCTTCCTGGTCAAAAACCACGGTAAAAACCGTAGAGGAGGCTGTCGCGGCTTTTCCCCCATGATCCTGTTCCTTTAGTCCTTGTCCTCTGGTTCTTCTTCTTCTTCTCCACCGCCTCTTCCTTGACACACTCTTGTTCCACTTTTTAAACCCTTTTTCGCAGGCTACTCAATCCACCTGCTACTAAGAGGTAGTACTTGAGAGGTAGGTTCCCGAAGTTCTTCCACCAGTTCCGGTCCTTAATGATGACGAAAGAACCGCAAAAAATTGGTATAATTATTGCATTCTTCATAGCAATAATCACACAAAAGTTTTCACTCCTCACTATTTACAAACGCACAAAGTTCACAGTTATTCTTTATAAAAATATTTTAAAGGAAATTCCACTTGCGGCGAATTTGTGGTATCCCGCTTCTGACACTAGAGAAATCCTGTAACGATCTGTTTTTTGTTTTACACACGAAATTTGAATCTAATTTAAACTGAAAATTTAAAAGGATGTCTTTTAAATGTCAAATGCAATTCAAAGTTGCTATGTGTATTTCTTGTTGTCGTTATAGAAGTCGGCAGAGTTCATTTTCACAATGAAGAGTAGAAACTCACCCCGCCAGGGTGAAATCGATAGCCCAACGATGAAATTAAAGGTCTAGTAATTATAATGAATGTTCACTCTTTTACATGAATGAAACTGGTCCATGCACTCAGTCCGTCTCCTTCTCAACTACTCTCTGGCATTTTCCATGGAAAATCTAATTACGCATCGTTCACACTACAGATTTCTTTGATAAGCTTCATTTTGGCCCTTCTCTATAAACCACTAAGGAACTTAAAACTGGAAAGCTATCAAGAGTTAAATTCTGTTTTCTCGCAAGAGTACATGATAAATCTCTCAAGAAATCTTTCACACTTATTTTAGTGCGATGCCTCTATTTCACTCGTAGATCGTAAAAGCCTCCTAGAGTAAAGTAAAAAGAACGTGAGATGACATTAACTTAAACATATTTCCTTATCACCTTCATTTTGTGGTGTTGTTATCACGTTCTTAATTTCCTTCTTTTTTTACTCAAAATATATTGCTTTAGATATTAACGAGCGTAAAACTGATTATTCTAATTTGAATGTATCCCACACTAAAGAGCTCAAGGAAGTGCTGCCTCTGATCGTGAAAACAAAAACTTCTGAGAAAAGCGACTTAAAGTGTTACCGTGGAGGGATAAGGAAGTCAGAGAAAACCGATAACTTAACATGTGCTCGGTCAATGAGAGACTGTAATTGCAGATTCTACTAATATAAGATAAATATAATTTATTCTATTATTATAAAGATGTATTCATACTTCTAATAAGCATTCATTCAATCATTTGAAGTATTAATACACACGTGTGTTTCCATTAAAGAAATAATGTCAGCGATACAATGCAATTAATTTATATTCTAGCTAGTGGAAGAACCTGTATATATTCAAGCAAGAATGTAATCAAAAGCGACTGCCTATATACATAGAAATAAGGATAAGTCCCATACAGAATAACTGTTTACGGCAGGTCAAAAGTTAAAACGCGCGAATCAAAGAGAGCATACGAACACCGAGACTTTTAGCGAAGCGGAAGCATTAGTCATTTGAGTCACTGACCGCGAGGTATCAATCTCATCGCTCGTTCGATTCGATTAATGAACGTGCTCGCTATTGTAAATTCTATCTTGCATGGGAATGTGGAACCATGTAAACCCCAGATTTATCATACGTACGAACTGCCTGGACTAAGTCACTTCTTTTATATCACCGCAAAATATTCCTAAACGAAAACCCGCTTTTACTGACTTGTGCACTTTTATCTAACCGCAAAATAATTAACGTATCGTCGACCTTTCAACGAAACTCGCTTCAGCTGAGATTTTCGGTCTCCGCAAAGTGAGGCTATCGTGAATAAAGTCCGCAGTGTTAACGTTTGCGAAAAGAAATCAAGTGTATATTGGGTAGCTGTGATAGGACCCTGTATCGACTAATAATACGGAAAAGTGCTTGTGTACATTTTTATCCTTGAATTTATTTATAATTCATACAAACATCCGCTAGGGTTTCGACACTGCCCTGTAATAAAAAAAACGTAGATACAATCGACAAAGCAACTCTCTCGCTCTCTCTCGCCCTTTCAAGCGTAGAAATTTTATGTAACTGATAATTCTGTTTTCACTCTTTTAATAAGTCAAATGTCAACCTAACTATCTCTCACTTATTTCAACAATAAACTGATGCAATTCCCATAGGAACTTCGTTTAAATTCAGTGTTATATTAACAATTTTACTTCAGTGGAGTGTTAGGATTGTTCTTACTATTCCAACCACTCCATTGCAAAGTACAAGGTATCCCAATTCCTATTATCAGACAAATGAAATTAACGCAGGCCCTTGCAGACATCTCGCAATTAGGCTGGCACTCCGTTTGCCAAACAGACGCCGCAGCGAGTGAAACGAAAGAAGAGCGTCAAACGAGCATAGAGAACTAGAAGCGTTATACAAGAGTACAATTCCTGATAAAACATGAACAAATTTCGATACAAAATTTAATTTAGAATCCCCAGCCGTAGAATTTTCATCCCCTGAATTTAATAAAATGAATGCATCATTTTTATGTGATACGGAAGCCGATATTAATGTTGCAGAAATTGACTCCTGAAACGAAGAGTTACTAGTAAATGAAAATGATTCCATTGGCATATCGGAATTGTCTCTAACTAAAATTGTCATTATAGGAACAAGAGTACTATCCATAGAAAAATCCGTGGTGGTTTTTCACGTTCTCTCTCCAGATTTTTATCTGAGTACAAATGGGATTCTGGAAGAAAATACGTTCGACAAAAATAACTTGAAATTTCATTTAAAAAAAATTGCATACATATTTGAATCCATCAAAATTTATTCATTTTATCAATAAAGAGTAAAAGGACGAGGGTCAATAGGACAGTTTTTTGGGCTATTGCAAGAAATGGCTTAAAGTGGGTTATTTTGATCCTTATGTGTGCCTCATAACCTCCTGGATCGATTTCGTCCTGGAGTCATTTGATTCGTTTTTTCGAGAGTATGAACTTTTTGAATTTATATGGGATTCCATACTTTGGCTTTAATAACGTTAGCTTTTAGATAGTTAACGTCAGTATCGCCCACCATACTTTCTCAAAAACTTTGCCGAAATGTAATGTACAAAATATGTCATAGCCGTTCTTTTCATCGAATGCGCTGATATTGAGGTCGAGTGTTATCTCAAGGCTTGCAAGTATGCTTATAGGAATTGCCATTCAGAACGTCACCACATCATCTCTAGCGTTTTCTTACACCGGAAATAAAAATAGACCCAACACAAGCGTTTTTAAATTAACTGTTATTAGTTTTTCCATTATAATTTATATTCTATAATAGAAGTAAGCCTCGTCACCGCGTTAAGGTTCCAATTGCCAATGAGGTTTTATCCTTTTTTGTTCTATAATTTCTTTTTCTTTTCTTCTCTTTTCTTTTAAATCTAAGCACACTTATAATCATGACATAAGAATGAAATAGACGGGGAGGACAAAACTTTTATCCATCTCTCTGAGTGAACAATCAGAAAACTTTTCTGGGCTATTCGCTATCAGAAGCAGATTCTTCATCGTTATCCGTGTAGTTTGAAAAAGCGTCCATCATATAGTCTTCAAACTATTGAGAACGCCTGTGAATGCTCGCGACTTAATGTCTTGCATACTGATTATAGATCCCCCTTGGCTCTTCCATCGCAAGATGTGGACAAGCTGTTTGCAAGAAGACTGTTTTTTGACTATAAGTGCAATGAATACTTAATTGAAGTCACACGAAAACTCGAGTCACGGAAATATTGTTCTTTTTCACTTGTTTTATGTAATCACAAGAAGCAAAAACTATAAGAAAGTGACATTTAAAGCTTTACTTCATTCAAAACATTATTTGCACTACATTACTGAATTTAATGTGAGATTAACTCATTTTAAAGACAGGCCCGCGAAATGTGTATTTTCAAGAAACGTTTATTATTTCAAATGCTGTAATTCATATGTTATTATCGAAGATATTTTACTTATAGGGCACAAATCATTAAAATATTAACATCTATAACTGACAAAAATGCTTTATTCACTAATAGTATTTCGCGAATTTTAGTGATCTCTCAACATTCTACTGTGAAATGTCTATGACTCCACAAATGTTTATGCTATAATTTTCTATGAAATGCTAGTATGTATTTATTATTTGGCGGCGTTTTTTACCATCGTTTCTTTTGGTGTTTTTTTAAAAGAATTTACCGTTTTTTTATTATCTACTATGATGTCAATTATTTACTTGTTAGACTATAAAATTTTTTTAACATAAAAATAACAGTGTGAAGAGTTTTTGTGTATATTTCAAATTCAAAAGTCGTACTGATTTAAAGTGAAGACAAATTTTCAAGAAAGAATATACGTTTATTAATTTTCGTAGAAAATTCATGTACATACTTTGATAAATCATCTTATTTTTGTATTGAAAATACGTTTTATTTTGTTTCACAACTAATAATCTAATGAAAATTAATTTTTTCTGAGGCAATTCTAGCGTTTTATAAAAAGTTCTTTTTTTATCGAACATTTTATTATTTGCAAATTAAATTATTTGGTTTGAAGTTGAAGCGCTTCGTTCAAAATTATTTTATTTTATTTATCATTCAACTATTTTGTTGAAAATTCGTGTGCTTTTTGATTAATGATTACTTTATTCAAATGAGAATTTAAATATTTCATTTTTATTTTTAAACTTAATCACTGTTAGTGCTAAATTAAATCCTCTGGTTGCAAACGTAACTATGTTATTGAAAATTAATTTTTTTTGTTGAAAATTCAACTGTTTTATATGAAATTCTTATGTGTTAATTGAAAATTGAAGTATCTCATACAAAATTGAAGTATCTTCGCAAGTTAAAGTACTTTGTTGAAGATTAATTTTTTTCTTTAAAACTCATATATTTTCATAAAAATTCCTTTCGCTTTTGATTAGGAAATAATTTATTTGAATAAAAACTTTAATTTTTCATATTTGGTTTATAAATTTATTAATTTTATTAGAAAACTCATGTACATTTATGAAAGTTTCTTATTTTCTTATAGAAAATTGATTACTTTGGTAGAAAGTGTAACTATGTAATTGAATTTTTTTATTTTTCATTGAAAATTCATTTTCTTTTTTTTCTTCACAAAAATGAAAGAATGAGGCCTCGAGAAACTCATTAGAGGCCTCAGAAAGGAGGCAGTCAAAAAAAATGAGAATGAAATGGGAGGAATTGGAGGCTCTGTGGAAAGCCGAGAAAGGGAAGGTATTTAGGGAACTGGATAGCATAGAGAGTAAACAGATAGAAAGTAAGAAAGGAAGGGAAACTGAAATGATTTTTCTTGAGTAGAGGGTCAGGAAACTAGAATACGGGAGTGAAAAAAGGAGAAGTTGGGACTAGGAGACGTAGTCGAGAGGGAGGATAAGAAACTGCAGGAGAAAAATGAGAAAATGCGCAGCCCACTGAATGAAATAGAAGTAAGACTAGAAGGAGAAGGGAGAGGGAAAAGAAATCAAAATATACTCAATAAAGAAATGAAAGTAAAAAGTGATTCTGGAAAGGAAGAAGTAGAGAAGCTGCTTCAACGAATTGATGAGGACCTGACATGGAGAGAGAAAAAGAGGAAGTGGATGATCGAACGGAAAGCATGGATAGAGAGGAGGAATGGGGGTAATGTTTCGATAGGGAAAGAAAGGGTGTGGGTGAAAGGGTTGAAGTGGACGTGGGATGATGAGACACATAAATTGACGGCAGAGGACTTGAAATGAAAGTTGCCGAAGGAGTGTATGTGGATAATGCGAGAATTCAGGAAAGAACATGAGAAAGGAAGGGGGATGGGAGGCAAGAAAAGCGGGAGCACGTGATGGTGAGAAAAATAAAGTTAGGAAGTCAGAGCTTGAGCATCATTTGCGTGTGTAGCAGGAGAAGAGAAGAAGAATGCTGGAGAGTATTGTGGGAATGGATGGAGGAAAGGAATGAAGAGCTGGTCTTGATAGGAGGAGACTTAAATGCGTGGACAGGAGAGTTAGGGGGGGGGGGGGTATGAGATAAAGAAAGCGAAACTTTTCGAAGAAATTCCAAGCACAGGGAAATAGATCGGGAGGGTAAGACTCCTTTGAATCTGTAAGGGAAGAAAATAAATTAAGTGGAAGTAGGCAATGGAATAGGCTCAGAACACCTTCGGCTAATATCGATATTGAAATGCTCAGGATGGAAGCAGCGTAGCAAAAAAGGAAAAAACTGGTGAATTGAAAGTAAAAATGGGTAGATGAAGGGAAGAAAAATTAAGAGAATTTAAAGAAAGAAGAAGGAGGAGATTAGACGATTGGAAGGAGAAGACGTGGACATGCGCCTTGAAAAGATAAAAGAACTAACAGAGACGATAAAAGAAGAGGTAAGACCAGGAGAAGAAGAGGAGGGAATGGAGAGGCGATGGTGAGATGCAAAATGCAAGGAGAGTAAAGATAGAATGAAAGAAAATATAAAAAAGTGGAGAAAAGGGGAAATAGGCAAACAAAAATAGGAAGAAAGAGAGAACATAAAAGATTGTTAAGCGATTAAAGGCAGTTAGAGAAAAGTAGGTATATAAAAGAGGTAGAAAAAGTGATAAGGGAAGAAAGGGAATAGGAGGTGATCAATAGGGAACGAGGAGGATGAAAGGGCATCAGTGAGGAAATCGACATGGAAGAGTGGACCCTGTACTTTAAGTGACCGTTGGGTGCATTGAAAAATAAGGTATTGGGTGAAAAGAGGAAGGCAAAAGAAGGGGAAGATGATTTTGACAACGGGATAAGTGGGAAGGAAGTGAATAGAGCGATAGTGAGGCTTAAAAGAAACACGGCAACAGGAGAGGACGATATTGAGAACGTGGCTTTGAAGTTTGGAGGGGAAGGGGTGAGAAAGGAAATGTGGGACGTATGTAACAAGGTTTGGAGAGAAGAGGGATGGCCTAAGGATCGGAGGAGAACAGTAGACAATACCTACGTACTGAATTATACAGTGAATAGGAACTTAGGGAGGAAGAAAGGAAAACTAGTGGCCTTATTTGTAGACTTAAAAGCGACATTTGACTCTGTAACCAGAAAGGTGTTATGTCAGCTTATGAAAGAGTAGGGGTGGATGATGGGTTAGTCGAGAGGATAAAGGAGATATTCGAAGAGACTATGATAAGGGTTAGGATTGGGAAACAAAATGGGAAGGTTTTTTGAAGTGGAAGGGGCCTCAAGCAGGTGTGTCCATTGAATCCACTACTATGCAGTCTCTTGTTTGCAGATCTAGAGGAGAAACTGAAGAAGGAAGGAAAAGGGCGAACGGTTCTGGAAAATAGCAGGGTATATTCGTTAGCGTATGCAGAAAATGTAGTGTTACTAGCGGTTGACGAGAGCGGTATCTGTCTCACAATGAGAGTGTTTGAGAAGTTTGTGAGGATTAAAGACATAACTGTAAATGTAAATAAGACGAAGATAATGTGTTTTAAGAAGAGAAGGACAAAAGTAGAATATGAATGGAAGATGTAAGGGGAGAAAGTGGAACAGTTCGAGGAATTTAGTTACCTAGGCTTCTGGTTTGAGTCAAAAGGCGGAGTTGAACTACATGTAAGGAGAAGGATAGAATGTATGTAAAGGGAGTAGAGGCTCTCAAACCGGTAAATGGGAGAGAATAAATACATACATATTATTAATATACGTTTAATTTTTCTGCAAAATAAAAATTACACTATTAACTAGAATTAAAATAGGATATTTATAATTATTTTTCAATAATGTTTGACAGTTTAGAAAAAATGACATATTATAATATATTCTTGGTAGGGGGACCTTCAAAGTGAAAATATAAGGTGAATAATCGCATTGCTTAAAAATAAAAAAGAAAAAAAAATATTATCTATTATTTATAGTGAAAAGATTATGCGATTTTACTAACCAAAACTTAAGGATACTATTATTTATTTAAATATTTATTATTCAATTTGGGACGCGATTTAAGTATTATTTAAATTTTAAAATAAAATTTAATTGAGTATCAGTTTAATTATACTTACGACTGATTGAAATTAAGTGTAAAATAATATACATTTCGCTTGAATTAATAATTCAAAAATAATTTAAAAATGAATATAATCTATAAATGCGGTAACCACATCTTGAAGCAAAGTAATGAAAGGCTTGGCGTAAAGCGTAAATAATAAAGCGAGATAGAAGCATTCACATGAACGCACGAGGAGAATTAGCGGGATCAGTTACCAACGAGTAAGACACAGAAAAGTCACTACAGCTTTTTCTAAATGTTGGGAGAAACGAAAAGACTAACCTTGAACTGATGAAGTTTTTTCGGCAACTCGCACGTCCAACGAACTTTCACAACAACATTAATACGATATAAGCTACATAAATACTAAACATATTCGTATCAATAGAAACCTTAATTAATTATCTTTCACTAAGCGTTTGCAAAAATGTAATATGTTTAGTATACTATTTGAAATTATGGTGTAAAGATTAAGAGTCAGAATTCGTAAAAGTCTTCTCTGTGCATAAGGTATAGGGAACGCAATATTTTCATATAAGTACTCTCGGCCATATCACCTGCTTATTTGGTGTCGATTCCCGAACGGGCCTACTGATTACCCTGATCAACTTGAAAATGATTACTTGGGTGTTTTCGGTGTCGCAGGCCAACTATCAAGATTTGAGTAATTCAGTTTAACCTGATCGATTCGGAAATTATTACCTACGTAATCATTTTCCAATCAATTAAGGTAACTGGAATTCCTAAAAAATTGAAGGTTGGCTAAGATTCGCCATTTTAAATTCTAAGAGTTACTCTAGATTCATAATCAGGGTTAACAGTGAGTTTATTTATTTTGGTTTCATCTTGACGGTCCATGTGCGCGGATTTCTTCTTCGATTACATGAATTGGATGAGTTTCTTCCTCATCTTCCGTGTTTTCTTCTTCTTGATCCTTATTTCATACATCATCAGCCTTTATCATCTCCGATATCTTTAACAATTAGAAGAATTCAGAATAATATCTTGAGCAGGATCCTTCCTTGTCCTGACTAGAGTGAGTCCAGCCTTAGTTCTCTTCCATCCACAGTGGTCTGGATCCCGTATGACTCCGTACCAACTTAAGACTTGATGGCAGGTGCCGAAGAGAACCCAAAGAAATATCTGTTCCAGATGCTCCATATAGGGATATCAAGCATTTTTGTCCAATTGCAGCAATACCATCAGGACAAGTAATCTATTCCTTGAAAACTGGAATAGTCTGATTCAAGTTCTCAGAGTTTTTTAGCACTTTCAGGAACTTGGCCTTTCCCGTTCATACCATTATATTTAATATTTTGGCACATACGTTTTATTTCCTACACATATTACTCATAAAATTATAACTAAAAATAATAATTATACATATATATTAGGGTGGCCCAAAAAATTGAATTGAAGAAATTTCAACGGGCGTCGATGCGAAATTCTTCTCTTGTAAACACAAATTAATGCCTATTTTTTATTTTGAAATAAAATGATTTCTAGACTGGTGTAGAGCGTTTTCAAGTTTGCTCTTGTTATTACTCTGCCATTCAACTCAGTGACTTGTCCTATTAAAGAGTGACGCCCTTTGTGCACAGGTGCTTATCCCTGATACCTTTTTTCTTCTTGAGTACGCGATTGTCAACAAGTTATGATCGTCAGTATATAATTTAGAAATAAGAAAAATTGTACCTAATTTTCACAATTATTTGAATATTGAAATGAAAGTATAGATTGTAAATTCTTTTAATTCTTACAAATTATATTCAAAGTAACGTTTAAATCTTTAGATTGTATATTATTAATATTAAATTATTAAATTAAATTAATAATAGTTTTAAGTTCGTAATAATTATTATAATTAATAATAATAATAATTAATTGTTAAAAATAATTATTTAAATAATTGAAATTTAACTAGTTACTTATTAATGAATTATTTT
>JAAAKG020178368.1:0-16525 GCA_010014905.2 Druon quercuslanigerum
GGTACCTGACCAGAAAGTAGGTCGTTGGTCAGCCCGGTCAGGGTACCCTGACTTGGTCAATGGCGTGCCGACCACTGGTGTAAGGTAAATAGCATGGAAAGGTTGCGTGTCCGGACAGGCCATAGAACCCATGGCGCTGCGAGTCGAAAATACCAATATACAAAGTTTGGAGGTAGGGTCGGTCGGCTCAGAAATAAAGGGCAGGTGGTAGAATGCATTGATTATCCCCTCCTCCCCCCAAGCGAATCACAATTCTGGCGCCCTCGTTGCCAACTCTTCGGGACACCCCTCAGTATCATTTTCCCTTTCCCTTCCCCTTTTCCTTCCTTCATTCCCTTTACACTTTTTGAATTATTCACCGAGAACCCAAGCACCTATAGCCCACACTTTCATCTTTGTGAAGAAACCTTACAAGGGGAGAGGCCTCTGCTGCTGATACAATATAACATCCTCTACAGTCTACATTCTACAAGACGTTCTAGCTAGCCTCCCCAGAAAGTTTAATCGAATCGCCCTCCGCGTCAACGACGTACCCTGGGAGCGATTTCTCCTTGAAACTTTCCGCCCGAGTTCAGATAAGGATTCGAAAGTAACGATGGTTGTCAAGGTACAAACTGAGGAGGAAGAGGAAATGAAGAGTCGGTTGGGTCTTTTCGGATATAGATATCACTTTTAAGAATCACGAACAAAGAACAACAAGTTCAAGGAATTCATACTTCACAGCGCAAAATGATCTTAAAGTAGGTGAAATAAAGTGATTTCTTCACGAAAATTGGGGATCTAATTCTTTTAAATAATAATAAGTTATCGGTACAATGTTGAATTCAACATTAAACACTTTAAAACCTACAATTTTAAGATTTCAAAAATCAAATAATTATTTGTTAATCAAAGAGTTGCATTTACCAACTTGTAGACAAAACAGGCGACATTCTTAACAAAATACTATAATTTTATACCGCAATAATGACTTGTTCATAAAATAGTTAATATAGCAACAAAATAATTAAATTTTTGTCGAAATATTGAATTTTCAACCAAATACTTAAACTTTTAAGTGAAAAGTACAACAAAATTTCATTTCCAAACAAAATAAATTTGTTTTCCACCATAAAAGATTAATTTTAAATTCATAAAAACGAATTGTCTATCCAAATATATAGATGATCGATCAACAAAACAATTGTAATTCGAACAAAGAAGATGGCATTTTAACAAAGTAATTAATTCAATTTCAAACAAAATAGTTCCATTTTAAACGAAACAGTTCACTTTTCGCAATCAAATTATCGAGTTTCCAATAAAAAAAAAAAAGACTAACTTTCCACCAAAAAGAGTAGTTGCTTTTTTAACCAAACAGTTTAATCTTCAAACTAAAACTAAAAAGTCGAACTTTTAAAAAGAGTTGAATTTATTTTCAACAATAAAGTTTCTTTTCAACCATGGAAGATGAATTTCCAACTGTGGGAATAGGGTGATTTTTCACGAAATGAATTTGTAACCAAAAATATAATTTTAGATTTTTCAAACAAAAAGAATAACCTTTTACCTAAAAATGAATGTATAAATGTCCCATTGTAAATCGTGACGCCAATTTTCTTGTTTTTGATCTAATTGGAAATAATTGAAATTCTACTTGACATTGCAAAATCCCATAAATAAATGGGATTTATCAATCAATCTTTTTAACAATCTATGCAAATGATAACAAAGTTTCTCGATTATTGGGACAGACATTATTGTTCGTCGCCTTAATAATTCAGTTCACAGTTGAGCGTAAAAATGACAAAAGGGGGACGTTTCTTGACATCAAAGGAAAAGACTAGTTTTTTCCGTTCCTAAATTTAAAACCAATTAAAATCTTAGTTCCAAATGAAAAGCGAATGAGTAATCTTATGTTGATAAGTTCTAAAATACCTAAATAATTGAACTAAACTTGAAATATGAAGGTTTTAGGTTTTTAAATTCGTACCAATTGCGGATAACAACTTTAACGGAACTTGCAGGAGAGACAAGGTAATGCACATAACGTATTACCGGAAGTACACAGTAAGCCGAGCCCAACTCACCTTTTGATGCGCTAGCCTGAGGGAAGCTTCGAAGTGTTTTTGAACTGCTTGATCAGCTGCCTTTTTCTCCAACTTTTCTCGTTCCATCTTAGCCTCACGTTCTCGTTCTCTCTCCCTCTTCTCAAACTCCCGCACTTCCGCGTCACGTCGCTCCCTGCAAAAAATCAAAAAAGACACTTGTTAAAAACTAGCAAATTGAATATAATCACAGAAAAAGAAATTTCGATTAAAACAGATCAATTTTTAAACCAGAGGACAAATTTTCAAAAAATAGTTTAATTATCAGCCACAAAGGATGACTTTTGAACAAAATGCTGAATTTTCAACAAAATAATACAATAAAAAAAAATAAAAATAAATACAATGCAAATAAATTACTGACAATAATATTAAATCAGGGTGGCCGAGAAACTTCATTTTCAAAAAATCCTAATTTTTCCCTGACATACGGCCACACTCTAATCTCAAATTAGTTTGCTTTTAAAGTTTTTTTAAATAGAAAAATAATAAAATGAATAATTAATTTCAAGTTTCACTAATTTCTTACAATTACGGATTCCAGGATTGATTAAGAAAGTAAGAGCAATAACACGAACTTTTTCAAGAAATCTCTTCTTGCCGGCGAAAGGAAGTTTGGTCAGAGACTCACAGAGATCACGAATTTCGTGGTAAGTTTCTTCTTCCACGAAAGTTATGTCGAGCTAACCTTGCAGGCTCAACGGACGTAAAGTCAGAGCAAAACTTTCGCAGAAGAGGTGGAGTTTAACTTCCCTGAACTTCTGCTCGGGAAGCATTATGGCAGAAACTCGAGGAAGTGGCTCGCTCGTGTCATCCTAACACGTTGCCGGAGCGATAACTTAGATTTCTCGCTCGCGAAACCCGTTTTCCACCAAACAGCCTATATAATATACAATATACATATATATACACCCAGCCACGTTTATGCACAGGGTGTCCGAAGGCAACCGAATTAAGTAAGCAGGAAACTTGATGAAAAGTTGGCTCAAACTTTTTCTACTCCAAGGAGTGAACCAAGGAGTTCAAAGTTTCAGACGTCTTTCTTAATACTTTCAGAGGGATTTCTAGTTGGTAAACTCGGCAAACTCAGCTCAAACTTTTAACGACGGAAGATTTTAATTTAATAAGGATGCTACGCTTTAAACTAACGAGGAAAACTCTTTTGTTTTCTTCAAAATCGTTCAAAGTTAATTCTGATGAACCAATTTTATTATTTCACGCTTTCAATGTAGTCAAATTCGACTATTTAAAACATGAAATACTTTTAACTGTATAACGAAACTTTTGGATCCGTTTTTCTCCCCCCTAAGAAGGACTAAATTTGATTTTACACAGAACTTCAGGTAGAAACCATTAGTATTTTAAATTAATGACTGCCTACTGCAGGTTTATTATCTACTACAGAGTGATATCCCCTACATATTCTGAGAAAGTCACAAACGCAAAATTGAAAACATTATGACTGAGTGAGCACTCTGAATGTGTCTTTCCAGAAACAAATTTGCAGCGAAACGAGAGGCAGATGTTTGTGCTAGCTCGACAATTAAATTCTATGCATCTTTGAAGTATGAAAATGAGTGAAAAGGCATTGCCTTCCTAATGGTATTCTCTACCAGCATATGCAATGCCGCGGACGAATGCATGGGTTTGTGCGCATATCGTGACTTTTTAACGACTTCTGATTAACGCTTGTGCAAGTTATAGCAACGCGCGTGCTTATCTCTATCCTCGGTCGCTGGACCTAAACGAAGCATGTGGATGTTTTATACATGCATTATTATACACTCGCGAACGTTTGCATGCATTACAAATAAAAAAGAGACGAGTTGGTAACTCATCCACATCCAGGAATCGACGCGAGAAAAGCGGATTCATTGCGACACTCACGGATGGTTGAATGCGTAATCACAATCAACATTAGATTGCGGAATAAGTGTGAGACTCGATTTCTCATCGTCGCATTTATAATCATTAGTGGCTGAATATTGAATACATTTAGATTCTGAATGCATTCAGTCTAATGACGAATAAATTGTTCATTTGAATGTAAATCAGAATGATAAAACCTATTTTTAATCAAACAGGTATGTACTCTACTTGATCGACATTTAAATATAGTTATGTAAAATATGTTTTCACGGATTATTTCATCATTGACATTAATATTGTGAATAATGAAAATGAAGATTAGAAATTGTTTTTAAATGTAAGTAGTAAACACTACGCATGCTTAATGATAAGACAGCTTGATATCTATAAATGAAAGATTTAAGAAATCAATTATTTCCTTCGAGAAATATTCCACTGACTATTATGAAGCCTATAAATACAGAAGAATGGACAGCTCTCATCTTTTCTTAGAAAACTTGCATAATTGAAATCCTCATAACGTTACCTTGACCACTGAAAGGAAGATAAGGAATGAGTTTTACGGATTAGAGGGGTAGGCATTAACGAAGAATTATGTAAATCACTTATGCTCATCGAGAAATATTTATCTTTAGACCGCAATACATGAGGTCAGGGTTAACCGAAACAAATCCGACAAGTTTGAAATCACCAAGAATTGTGAGAAGGTTAATCTTCGATGAAGACCGAAGGCCGTCAAGAGCAGGAATTCTTTCTCTTTCTCCTTAAATGCCACTTGAAATTCATCGAATGGAGCCCAGTAAAACCCAATCGACAGTATTATAGTAAACCGGACAGGTAGGTAAAGTGAGCAGGGCAACCTTTAAAAAATCCTGCCAAGACGGACCGAAACCAGAATCTCGAGCGGATCCCAGATCACCAAAAAAGGACTTACGCATCCTTGCCTGGACATTTTTTTTTATTTCATATTCTTCTCCAACCGGTTTGCAACAAACCTGTCCACTGCGACTGCGAGTTGCGACCGATATCCGTGATTGTATTTTATGTCAATCTAATGCGATAAAAAACAGTATATAAAGTAGACGTTTTATCTGATGATAGAAGAGTCAAGAGTCTCTTCTTGATTGAGAGATAGAAAAATAAGATCCCCTGAAAAAATGTTAATTCTGATTGATTAATTAATGATGTTATTTGCGAATTTATTGACCCACGCGACATTACCCTGTTTAGAATTCTAATCAACTTGTTAATTAAAGTAGAAGATAACAATTTAGAGAAATAATGTAACTGCACTGAGAATTATAAAATGCAAATCAGATTTTCTTATCGATTGATTTACCATCGAAGGTCATGACTTGATGTATTTTATGCAAATGAAAGAAAATACGATGGGCGTAAAGTTCAATGAATGGACAAGTTAAGTAGTATATAACTGTAACTCGAAATAAGCTCGAGCAACCGTGATCGGAACTAAATCTGTCTCTTGATGTATTGCGTAAGTCAGTGAAGTTCTTGTTTATGCATTATTGAAAGAAAGTTTTAACGGAACTCGCTCGAGTCGATATTAATTCTCCACGTAGGAGTCAGATATTTAATAATGAAATATACTCCAACTAGGAGGATCGAAAAAATTTATGTTTTTCATTTCCAGGTTTTCCCTGACCTACGGTCACCCTGATTCTAAGTATTTCAAGTAATAAATGGGTAAATAATTCCAAACTCCAGCCACGAACCTAATCGATAATCCAGAGAGAGCTCAGACATTTTTGTTGCTAGTCAAAGTTTAGGTAAACGACCTCACTGAATTCATCAGAAAGTCAATGATCTATGGTTCTATGAATCTACCTGATATTTGTAGAGCGAATCGATAAGTGGCCTGTCTCGCGTTGGATTAAATCTGAAAAAAGACTCTAGTCGGAGATACACTAAATTCCAAGAACATCATCGTCGGATTGAGAACCATTCGTAACATTGTGAAATTTTTTTTCCCTCTCAGAAGCTTAATGCGATACCAGGAATGACGCAATATTGAGCACGACTCAAATTTTAATTCAGAAGTTGTTGATGATTGCCTCTCTGAATTTCAAATTCTGATTAGAGATTCACTACTCAAAAAAGAAATCGGAATAGTTTTAAAACTCGACACAGCTTACGTAATTAGTATGGAAAAATATGTAGAGTTCGCGTCGTGTAAATACATATTATATAAAATTATAGTTTTCATTTTTCATGAAATACATTGCACCCTTTAATTCGAGAGATTGAATTTAGAGCGATTCAATAAGCGTGAATCACAGACGACTGGTGGGTTACCTACATGCGATGACTCTTTAAATGAGAATTGCAAACTTGCATTCCTACGCTTTCTGCACTCGAGTGCAGACTCGACGTGATTTCTATCTGACGTAATATACTCGAAACTGGCGACTTTGCATTTGCTATTATCATGTGCATTTTAATTCAAGAAAACGTCCAGCTGCGCTCAGGACTTTTGGTTTTCTGTAGTTTTCCACGTCTATGACCAAATGTTTCGGCGAATGCGAGTGCTTTAAATACAATTACGGTTGCAGACATTGCTTGAAGGTTTATTATGAGAGTTGGGGTAAATGGGGATTTGGAAAGGGAATGGACGAGACCTACGTCGTTTATCGTCTGACGATCTCCTGCGAGAAGGAGATTTTAGAAACGTAAAAACCCCCAAAGGGACACTAGAAATGGAGTAAAAAGGATATAATTCAGTTATTATATCGCGTACATTAACAATTAAGTATCCACCGCATTTACAATGTAAAATTTTACTTGAGAATGTCTATAAAATTATCAGGTTTAGTTTTGAATTGCAAAATGCTTTATTTTCACGGTACTCAGGATAATTGCGTTACACAAACCGACCTTAATCTTATTTTCCATCGTAACTATTGAACTCTAGACTAGTGTTGCAACACGAGAAATGTTCCATGATTCATGAGTTGTATGAAAGCACCTTTCACCAAGTTCACTGGAAAAGTCTCTGTGCCACGTAGTCTGAAGTAAAACACAATAAGTCGGCGCCAATGGGAACGAGTACACTCAATGCATCATTCAGATAAGCTTAGACATATAATACGAATGCAAATTTCAAATGAAATAGCGAACGAAATTACAGTTTAAATATACACTCAACAGTACTGCAACTCTGGCAATATGAGGACAAGTCTTTTTTGATATTCACCAAAATACTCATTACTTTTGTAAAAGAAACGTAAAAATTGTTTGTCGAAAATATCAGAAAACACACAAAAATTAAGACAGGGAATTACTCTATACTCCAATCAACAGTTAAACACCTATGTAATATTAAACTTAAATTCTTAAGACTTATTTTAATATGTATGTACTTGTTTTAAATTCTATTAAATCTAAAATTTGAGTCTTAATGGCTGAGACGTGCTATAAACATGTTAAATTTTCTAAAATGAAATACGGAGACAAATTTGTATTCACAATCTTTTATGAGCGGTGACGTTCACTCGACGAATTGAGCCAACACTGTCTCGCTATAGTGGATCTAATTTTACTTGGCTCAATAGTTATGAGTACGTAAATGACTCTTTTGCGTGCTAATACCCGACCCTTGTCATCAATTTTTGCCACCAAAAATATTGCTAGATAAATAGCTTAAATCGTTCAAATATAAGAATGATAATGCTTATAGGGGACATATCCACTTAAAGAGACATCAATGAATTGTTAAATTTTTAAGTAAATATAAACGCCATATGCATACTTAACTCTTCTAAAATATTACTTCAGAACACTAATAAACTTGCTAATAAATTATTTCCTGTTGCCAACACGTGGAACTCTAAAGGTTGATGACTACAATATAGATATCGTTTGATTATTTACAAATTGTATTATTATTTGTAAACACAATCTTATCTTTTAATAATTCACATAAGGATTCCGAAAATTGCCTAGAATTTCAATATAAAATAGAAGTAGTACTTTAGGAGATTTGATAACAGAACAGTCAATAAAAACGATGGACAATCTTCTCAAATTTATTCTCCTCAATTACCGACAATCCTATCTCGGGAAAATGGAGGTTAAGATGATTGGCAGTGTTGTGATATTCCGAGGTACACTGTAGACATTTCAGAAGATGAGGGCAATCGATAACTCGAAGATAGGGTGCAGGGGGTGAACGACTGTGTAAAAGGTAGGGAAGGTGGTGATGTTGAATGTGGCAAGGGTGCTCCTAGCGATATCGATTATGCTGATCGATGAGAGGCGAGGGTCGGGATAACCAAACGAAAGAATCCTGAATGGAAGCTTCGGTGGAAGGACGTAAAGCAGAATAATAGCAGTGAACGAGGGTGGACGGAAATTTAATCGTCTGCGAGTCGATCGATTCATTTCAACGGTGTATCTGTCGACCCTACTTTTTCATTCGGTCCTCGTCTGCCAGAATAATTTGATACTCCATCACAAACCGATACATGTACTATAAAATTAAATTTGCATCAAAAGGAAACTAGCGATTCATGTCAAAAATGCGATATTATTCATCAATAAATTTAAGCTAATATCTGTTTACTATATGCCATCTTCTAACAAAAATAAGTAAATATTTTTGAAAATGTCCTATTTTCTGGACTTTAAAGGGGGTTATCGAACTCTTGGCATCATGTCTGCCAAGCCTGAGGTATTCTTTACACGTGGAGTATAGAAATACTCTAATAGCTTCCAAGTCAAACTAGACTTGCGAAACTCAGTCAAATCTCCTTTAAAACCTTGTTTCATGATTTTTGTATAATTACGAATTGCCAATGTTAAAATCAAGATAATACTAACTCAATATTATTGAGACACGCGAGAAACTGAGCGAAGTTATCTAGCTTGATAAATATTAACTGTACAAGTATCATAAAAATATTATTATTTAAATTGTTTCCTCCTCTCAATTCATTCTTTCTCTATTTCCGTAAAAATTTGGCAGGCATCCATGTGCCACTATGAGAATACCGAGGGAAATACCCAAATTCAAGAAGTGCTTTACCGACAGGGTCGCTGGCAAAATATATTTCCTAACGGTTAACCAGAGCTATTATTACAGGGACCAAATTGATACTTCTTACTTTCTTTAAAGGCCACATAATATGAGGTTTGAGTAATTTAGTTTTTGCCATTTGATGACATACGCCGTAAAGGCCTTTCTTTTTTACAGTCTACATTATAATTTACTTTTTATACCTGCCAAACTACTTTGGTCAAGCGACTCTAAAGATAGTCTTGAATGTTTGAATGGGCATGCAAGGGGGCAGATCGGAGAAACAAAAAGGGAGAGGAAAGGGGAAGACCCGTACTTGCGTAAGCGACAACAATGTCGCAGGAAATAACAGAGATTCGAGAGACAAAGCCGAACAGAAGGTGAACGCACTACACTCGACCATATGCGCTAAACTTTCAATTTTAGTTGCTCGAAGGTCAAAGCAGCCTGTTTTTAATCTTCTGAATAGCCTTCGACCGTGGGAGAATTGATAGGCGTTCAACACGAGAAGTTCATGCTTTCCTTCGCAAGAATTTGGAAACCCAAAATTTATGCTAATGTGAATTACTTTGCAAAACACGTCTCTTCTCTTGAAATCCTATACATCCAGAACAAGTTTCGTGATTATTTTTGTAATTCAGTGTCTAGTATCTAATCTATTATGCGGGTAAATTTCCAAGAATGTGTCGTACATTAAGTAAAATAAAAAATACTGCCTGACGAGGACTAAATAGTAAATATTTGTTACTGAGAAATTATTGCCGTTGGTTTGCTTTAAATTGCACATAAAACACTTCGCTGCCGCTGACCCGAATTTGGAAACGCTGCCAAGATATAAAGAAACTAAAATAAACCACGGTGGAATTTAACGTTTGTTTCCCGATACTCAAAATGCGAAATCCTTCCGCCCCCGCTTAAAATCAGAGGAAGAGTTATGGGCACAAAGCCAAGTCGTATCCCATAAACAAATAACGCCTCGATCATACACAATGGTTGAGAAAAATTTGCGCGATACTTATATACGCATCACGACATATCCTTGGAGGTCACTTGACGACCCCGCACATCGCGAATGTTAACGCTGCGCTCAATTTATGCGCGCTTAATGCTTCTCTAATCTCTCTTGACATAAATCGCACGACGCAATCGCTCTCGTATGCGTTGGACAACCTCGCCAGTTTTATCAGTTTCTCAGGGCTGATAAACAACAGACGCATTCACACTACGATACAATTTACATCGTTACAAAGTCGAGTATCAAAGATGCATGGAAGAAAAGGAATACTGGACTTGGCATTATACAACATTCATCGTTTAACCTTCAGAGACTTAAAGGTTAAAGAGTGAAAACTGTTGGGCGAATTAAAATAAAATTAATCAAATCCAGGAGGACGAGTTGCTTAATGGTCCATGGAATGAAAGAAAGGAAGAAAGTCGTTGTAAACGCTGATCTAAAAAATACGCACTTCCATAATGTAACGAGGGTCATTGGGAATTTGTTGGCCGTTTGGCCTTGACTCGTGCAATAAAGTGCGTATCATGAACAGTCGTTATTGTACGTGTTTATCAGTAACGAGATCATGTGAAATAAATACACGAACAGGAATACTTTAACAGTTTATGAGCACGTTCACAAGGTTTCGCGTGTAATGTAAAAGTATCTATTATTATTTGCCCACATGCCTGTCTCACATTCCAGTATAAAAAAAAACCTAACTAAAATCAGAGAGGGAAAAAAGCTGCTCTAGATTACGTAAATCATACACTGTATCGTGTGTCCTTGAAAGAGAGACACAGATCTAAATGTGTCAGTAATACTGCTTGTCACATAAATTTCTGCTAACTCAATTCTCTTCACGGAAAAGACTAAATTCCTGGAAAAATGAGTTCAGCACTCAAATGATGCACGATAAAATGGCAAATTTAGCCATTAACTTTTTTCCGCGTTAACAATAAGCAATCCAGTCATTTTCAGCATATATAAGAAACGATGTGTCCTTTCTTTCAGTCACGTAATTTTCGTAATTACGACCCATTTCCTCAATGATATCGAGGTAACAGAGATAAGGTTGATTTCAGATCACACTAGGTCCGGCTCTTCAGGTTTGTTAACATGTAGTTAACATTCTTTATTTAGAAGCATACGTGCCGATACAAGAAACAAGCGAGAAAAAGTGGAAATGGGAGAGGCACGAAACGACTCGGATAACGCAAGTCGCTATTGCCTTCTTTGATAAGATCCCAAGAATCTTTTTGTCTCGTTGCATAAAACGCCAGATTAGATATCAACGAGGATATGAAGCTTAACAAGAATAGATAGTCCCTCATAGAAAGAGGAAAAATCGATCACAAATTGTTCGCAAAACAAGTATTTTTAGAATAAATGAGTGTAATTGAGAATGTAGAAACTTATTAAGATCATGAATATTCCGATCTTAAGACCGCACACTGCTTTTTTAATTAAAACCTTGTACGGTTTGCTTGTGCGAAGGGCGGGTGTTTGGACGCTCGGGGCGCATGTTAATAGATATTTCGGTATTACGCAAAAGGTAATCACGCGATGAGACAGGTCTCGATCGACCTAGATCGAATCCCTGTGGACTCGACGATCAGTTATATTTTACGGTTTTGATTCACTGCTTCTTATAAGACGATCTACAAAGACGAGACCGAGCAAGAAAAAGAGAATTAACTGCAGTGCTGAAGCGAGTAGGGCAAGGGGAAAAGAGGAGAGTAAAGTCAAGGAAGACAAACCGACCGCTTCCAAACTAAATCACCAGATGCATTCTCAGTTGCTCCCATCCAAGAACCAACTGAGAAGCCATTTAAAATCTCGTTTCTGCGCTTGACAAGTCGAACGTAACACGAGTCGAGGCGTTTCACCACTCAAGGATTGGAGTCTAAAAATAAGAGCAAGTTTTGATGACAGAGGGCTGTTGACTTTTCCGTTCCGACGAAATACGACCTTCAAGAAGTTTATTTTTTCCGGTATTTTTAGGCCTTAGTAATCGTCAATATCCTGAATATAACACGTTAAATTTTGCACAGTCTGACAAGATAATTTTTTTTTTAGGAGAACAAAGGAAAGCAAGAATTACATTTTTGCCATAGAAAGACGTGACTAAGAAGTCGAAAGAATTGAAACTCCGGATTGCGAAGTATCTTATCTCTTGCAAAATGTCGTCTTAATTTCTCTAACTTGGCCAACCGCAATTAACACCGCAATGTATGAGTCAATACAATTGAACTAATCACGCACCTGGAAATATCCCCCAGGGCTAATTGTCTAATACTCTAATAGGATTTCTAATCTAAACATCCTAAACGTGATGCCTCGAGCAACGACCTTCTCTGACCTCTAAAAGAACTACACGTAAAACCCACCACACGACTACATGAGTAGGCTTTTCCCTTCAACCAAAATACGTTACATTATACCTAAACTTTAATCCACAAGTTTGAGGAGCAGGTAGTAGATTCCTCAGCACAAAAGCACCAGGAGTCTGCGGTGAGGTTTTGTCAAGATCCATGGTATCGAAGGTGGACTCGAAATATTTCTACCTGAGCCTCATCGACCTGACGAAGCAATAAAGAGAATGTCTAAAAGGTTTTTTTTCTCAACTCAATGGAAACAGCCGGGCGTCTGATTAACCGTATTGTTACGCTTTTTCGAACGTTCATTATGAGTCCGAGGCATTTTATGCATTATAAGAGAACACTGTCTGCGAGCGAAATTCATCTGGAGACGGTGGCCTTCGACAGGAACAAACCGGAATTCTCCTTTCTCGGTCAGAAGAATCCGATGCACTGCACCGTCTATCTTGTCCCGCCACCTGTCAGAGGCTCTATTAATTTTCCACCTGGACTTTCGACCTTCGACATCTTTAAATGGACGTAGACGACGATGCCGATTTCACAATCGAGACATTATGGAAATTCGTGTGCTCGAGAAATATTCAGCGACCATTAACGAATCAACTTACGCGTCTCTCGTTTCGTCATCGATGAGGCGCCAAGATAAAGTGAATCTAGAAAAGGATTATTTATCTCTTTGGAATTTAAAAACTGCGATTTTTTCTTCTGAACGAAATAAAACCTTGAGAATTTTTTTCATTAAAACTTAGCCATTCAATGCCTAAAGGATTATATTACGAATCTTTAACAGCCACATGAACATATTCATATCCAAGTTCAGGACCGCTATTTCTTGAAATCTAAATATTATTTAATTGAAGCACTTTCATTCATCTTTCACAGAATATCACGCTCGAGAGAGAAAGATCACGTTAGTTAAAGGAAAATGTTTCATTTCTGTGAAAGTTTGAGAAATCTCGAAGCTAAGACAAGAAAAACTAACACGAAATAAAAACTGCTAGTCGACGAGTCATGCGGAATTATGTCGAATGATATAACCGCGATGGATCGCTAAATTTCCACCTGCAACCATGTGTAGTGAAAAAATTGCTGAGTTCCAGTTTTAAGCGTCCTGGCGATACGACTAATTGCTCGAAAACGAAAGGCAAGTAATTAGACGTGCCTGCCGAGTCATTCCCAGTTTCACTCCGCTGCTCACGTATAGAACGTTTCTCCCTGTTCCGGTTCAGGGTCGACCATCCATCGACAACTCGATTCCCAACAAGATTCGTTCCAGACCTGAGATACGCGTCGAAGTCTCGTGGGTAATCGATTATGCTGTTTTTAAAGACCTCCTATTCCGTTCTTCGGCTTGAAATTGTCACCGAAATCTCCTTTTTTATTTACTGTGAGTAAGTTGCAGCTATTTGTAACCTGTATCTTTCTCTGTTTTATTTCTTCTTTTGTCATAATTTAAGAAAAGGTATATATTGCAAAAGAACACTTTTAACAGAATAATTGCAATTACTCGCGCACTAATGTTATATAAAAGTTCAAGCTATTAGTGATATTAGACTTGGGAGATGGAATCTAAGTTATCTAGCTGACAGATGTTTATATAACTGTTCTCTCTCTCTCTCTCTCTCTCTCTCTCTCTCTCGCGCGCAGCCCCAGTGCAACCCGTTGAACGCTCCATGGCTCGAACATAGGATTCTCAAAATAGTACACTTACGCATGAAAGTCATTCAACTCGTTTCAAACTAATTTAACTTCCAAAACCCTGATTGTATAATTAGTTACATCTGAAAACTTCGCAATCAACTTTCACAACATTAAAATGGTGATACATTTTAGCCAACCGCGTATCAGGTTTCGGAAGTTAAATCGAGGTAGTTGTACCCGTCGTTCTAGATGTTCTAGATTTTCTAGATCGAACTCTCAACTTTTTTTAGTATCAAAATTCACTTTACGTCCACTAGAATCACATTTACACTAGAACAATCTTCGTTACGAAAAGAATATAATTAATCTGGTCGATAAAGACAATTTGAGCTGCTTGCTTTCTCACCAAGGTCAAGCTGAACAACCGTTTTCTTCGACTTAGAAACAGACGTAACACCTTTGTGAAACGAGTCGATACGCTTTGTGAAACTGTTTGCTGATAAGAAAGAACTCGGAGGGAATACGCGCTTTTATCTGCACTTCACAATCACTCGACTTTCGCCATACAACAAAAGAATAAAATTTCCTGATGGAAGAAAAACTTACAGAGTGTGGGCGGAGGTGGACTTGTTAGAGTCTTGCAGAAAAGAAGCCTGCTGGGCGGAAGCGAGATGATGTAGATGATGATGATGATGTTGAAAGGCTGCGTTCTGATGAGAGGGTGAGCCACTGGTTGGCATCAAATTATACGGCTGATACAGCAGCTGGGGCTGGGCCTGGCTACCCAGAACTTGGGTCTGGCTAAGGGGGTGCGGGGTACCCTGGGTGGCTGTTTGCGGGCTCGCCGGAAGGACCGCCATCGCACCTCCTAGCACTGGTGGCATGCTTCCGTCGTCGAATCGGCGACAGATTGTTCCAATATCATCGTACGTTTACCAGTATCTTCTTCAGCTGAGGTGCGCGCAATACGCATCTCTCGCCGCGAGAGATCAGTATCTGAATCTATTGGCGTAGAAGAACAATCTTGCTCTTTCTGAGCAACAAATAAGCATCCAAAGTGCTTGTCTTTTCCGGCACTCTCAATTCCACCTTGCACTTACACGTAATGTGAAACCGAATCGAAGAAACAAGTATACGGGGATATATACTCGCACACCTATTACAAATAATTGGCCTGGCACGAACTCGACGGGCTGGTGCGCACAGAGAGCGGTACCTTTCCTCGAACAATGGCCGCGCGACGCGCACTCGTTAGTTGGTCGAACGAGCACGAAATTTCCCGGTTAAGCCTTTCATATTTCTCCACTCGAATCAGCAACGTTTAGACACCTAAAAACACCCCGACTATGACTTGTTACGCAAAAAAAAAACTGCACTTCACTGCATTGGTGGCGCCTCAAGAATCAACTGCGATGTAGAGCTCTTGCACTTCGAAGCACTTGGGATTCGCTACACGGGACTCCGTGTACCACTGGGCTCACAGAGAACAAAAGACCTTGGACGAGATATGACCTAGCCCATGAAACTTGTCACTCCTTCAAGATTTAATCCACGTAAATTGTAGTTTTGGCACTGAATCTTCACTGCAAAGGGTTATGAGATCCGATACTTGTGGTTTGTGAGATAATCCCGTTAAATCAGGACGGAGAAACGTCAGATCAACACACTTCGAAGGCCGCTACTCTACTGGCGAGGAGAGCTCGCCCCCACCAGGAGGTTTCCCCTCGCTCACCGCACCGATGATCCCCCTCAACCCGCAAAACAGTCGGCTTTCCCCTCGCCAACAGCAACTCGCCATCGTGCTGCTCCCCCCTATGGGCAATGCGCTGACATGTACCCCACCACTTCTTCCATTCTCCTTCCCTTCCGCCGTGACAGAACTGGGAACTCACACTGCAAAAAATACTCCGCGTGCGTTCACGCACACGTGTGCATCGGATACACACGTGCGCATTATCCATGTGATCGGATACGCACCTCTCTATCGTATACGGTGCATGTCGTATTACTCGTTGCGCTTTGAGCGAGACCTACCAATTGGAAGTGTGATGTGTGCATCAAATCTTACTCTCATCTCGTATTTTTTGCTTCATTACCTCAGGTGCAAATAATTTTTTGCGAGCAAAGAAGTGTTTAATATCGTGAAACAATATTGCGGCTTTCCAGAAAAATTCTTATTAAGGCCATGTGATACTAACCTCAAAATAATGTCAACGACAACTTCTTTGCCGTCCTCCTGTCCACGCGAAATGAGATATCGAGTTGAAAATTTGGATAGTTGAATAAAAGGCACGAAGAAGGTTTATCGTCAGCAAAAATTTTATATTTTAAAAAAAGTGTAATAAATTGTTTTCTGTGTATAAACATTTAGCAGTTAACATACGTTTTATTTCATTGTCCCAAATTTGAAGTTATTGATCAGGATTATAAGTGATTAAAAATATTCGTGCTAGCAACTGATGCATAGGTCCAGATTTTTAACCAAGCATAAGGCTGTTTTTGTTTGTTTGGGGGGAGTCTT
>JAAAKG020178379.1:0-26365 GCA_010014905.2 Druon quercuslanigerum
CGTGCTCTGCACTAGAGCGGAGCAAGATTGGAGTACACCCTCTCAGTGCAGAGCAGTTGCACTTGCTCAGAGCAGGGACAGAAAAGAGCAGATAACCGAATTCGCTATTACATGCCTCTTATTATGTGGCGACGGGCTGATTTGATGAATATCTTCGAAATGATTAATATTGAAAAAAGTGAAGGTACTGTTAATTTTAAATCCGACACTGAAAATCTGAGTATAATATACCATGAAATTATTTAAACATTACAGAAAATTAAGTAAATTATGAAACTTTTAAATTCTCTCAGTTCCTAACCTAAAACTTTTCATAAGAGACTGCAAACATTTGGTCCCACAAAAAATTTTTCCAAACTTTAAATATCTTACAATAGATACGGGTATTCAGCTCCTAAAAGTGGAAAAAACTGAAGCCCAATAACATTTTTCAATTTTTCTTCTAAAACCTTTTTAGACAATATTATACCAATTTGTTAAAAACTCTTCTTCACTGCGGAGCTAACATATATTTTTTTAAACAATATAACATAAACATTAAAGAAATTTATTAACAAATACATGTCTGTAAGTATTTGAATTCTATTTCACTAAATATGTATTGGATCTGAGATGTAATTCCGAAAGACATTTTCCTTTGTATTATGTGCGGGGACCTTTGTCCTTTTGAGACTGTAAGTCCCAAATTATACTCGTTTCAAATTTCAGGGTATTTTAATTTATAACAGTTTTGTTGAAAGACAATTTTTCGTTTTTGGTTAATTTATTTCAAATAATTTGTCCTCCGAATATCGACGAGTCCGAATAGTAAGGTTCTATCTCGAAGAGATAAAATGAAAAGGTGCTATCTCGTGGAGACGAAATGAAAAGTTTCTATAGAATTGAGATTGTTGGTTATGGTGGTTCTTATTTACTTTTGGTGGATTTTTTTCGAATTTCTTTAGTTTTATCCCACTAATTTGTTTGAGTGACCGAAAAAATTATCTCCACCAAATTTGAACGAAATCGGTTTAAATTAACATGTGACCCAAAGCACTTAAAGCTTTTATTCAATTAGCATGGAAAAAAGGCACCGTAAAATTTCAAAGAAAATTAATTCTTTTACATTTTATCAAAATGCTTTGGCTCTATACAATTATGAACTTTAGACCATATTGAAAAAATATCAGGTTTTAATTAAAGTGCTACATTATTGTTTAAAAAAAACATATTTCGTAATGCATGAAAGTCAGCACTTTGAAAAGATGTATATGAGGCCTTATGAACTATTAAAAAAACTTGCACTTTCTATGCCTTTCGTCTAATTATTTAAAAAGTTTTTAGAAACATCAGTTGTATTGATACAAAGTGTATGGTAGGAAGTACATCTCGAAACTTTAACTAAAGTAAAAATGGCGCCTCATTACTGTTTGCGATAGTTACATAATTCTTGCAAATTTAAACAAAATATTAAATACATTTTTGGAAAAGATTTAATGATTCTCAAAACCACGTGCTTGAAAAGTCCGTAAAGCTGTAGTATACTGGGAATTTTTTGTTTCCTCATGAAATTTGAAAACCTTTCATCAAATAGTCAGAAAAGTTGATTTTTTTTATTACTTTAGCCAACCTTTCAAACTTTTAATAACATAATTTTTGAGAATCACTTAATCCTTTCCAAAAATATATTTCATATTTTGTTTAAATTTGTAAAAATTATATAACTTTTTTAAAATAGTAATGAGGCGTTATTTTTACTTTAGTGAAAATTTCTAAATGTAATTCCAACCATACTTTTTATAACAATAAAATTGATTTTTCTTATAAATTTAAAGATCTTTGGGCGGAAAGCATAGAAAATACTTTTTACTTGAGACCTGCAAAGTTGTCACTGATAGGCAAAGAAATAATGAGTTTGAAAAACAACATTTGCGCAGCTATCTCTAATTCTTTTAATATTTTTAATTTTAATTCTTATCACGTGCTTTCTAATGAATTAATCTACCTCTTGTAAGAATTTCAAGAGATTTTGTTATTAATTTAAAAAACTGTAATTTTGGTTTAAATTTAGGGATCCGAAATTTTATTAATATTGAAAAAAATTTCGTGTGGGCATATTATTTGAACATAGCCTAAATATCGTAATTATATAGAGCGAAATGATTCTGATGAAACATAAGTGTTAATTGCATGAGAAACTTTGAGTGCTTTGAGCCACATGTTGATATTAACCGATTTTGCTCAAATTTGGTGCAGGTGTTTTTTTTATCATTCAAGCAAAATAGGGGGATAAGACCCAGAAAATTCTAAAATCGAAAAGTAAGGACCAGCCTATTTCTGATGTTCCGAATACAGTGTAATTTTGAAGCTTCAGGAGTTCACCACACCTTTTCACTTTGTCTCCGTGAGTTAGCATTGTTCAATTTGATCTCCCCGAGATGGAACTATATCATTTGGACACGTCAATATTTAGTATCTAACGATTAAAAATGAATTTGCTCACAACAAGTGATTATCTTCCTGAGGAATAAATATAAATTAGTAATCTAGAAATTTTTTAACGACTTAAATTTGAGACTACATACAATAAAATACAAGAAATTGATTTTAATTCATAGAATTAGCAGAAATCAGATCCTACGTGAAAATGCATAAGCACATCAAGGACAGAAACCACTTCGTCAGAATACTAGATCCAAGTTATAATTGTTTCAAAATTTTAGGGTATTTAAATTTACGAGAATTACTTTGGTAGGCAGTTCCTTGCTGTATCCAAATTTATTTCGAATCATTTGCAATTCAAATTTTTAGGGGTCTAAATAACAAGATTCCCTTTCGGACAGGCTGCGTGAATTGTTTCTAACTTATGTAGACAAAATGAAAAGGCGCCACGAAGTTGAGGGAACTGATGTTCCCAATATAATAAATATGACATCTTAAAGCCTTCAGAGTTCACCACACGAGTTAGCGCCTTGTCTTTTTGTCTCCGCGAATTAGAACTTTTTCTTAGTCTCTCAGAGATAGAACCGTACTATTTGGAGACGTCGATGTTCAGATAAAAAATTATTTGAAATTAGTTTGTCCACAAAAAATAATTTTTTTTTAATAAAACAGGTTTAATTAAAATACCAGAAAATTTGAAATGATTATAATTTGAGACCTAATGTCCCAAAATGATAAATTTGAGACTACGTGAAATAAAGTACATAAAATTCATTTTAATTAGTATATTTGGGAGTAGTTAGTATCTGTGTCAAGAAGTGAACGCATTTATCACTCAAAAGCCTAATTAAGAATAATACTAATCTACTAATTAAAATAATGTCATGTGCTTCATTACATGTAGTCTAAATTTATCATTTTGGGCCTCCAGGTCTCAAATTAAAATTGTTTCAAATTTCGGGGTGTCGCAGCTTATAAAATTTTGTTTGAAAAACAATTTTTTTTCCATCCAAATATTGGACATGTCTAAATGACAAGGCTCTATCTCGGAAGCCTTGAACGTTTAAATAGTTTGTTATGAATCTAAATGAGAAGGTTCCATCTCATAGAGGCCGCTTAAAAAGGTTCTAACTCGTGAAGTAAAATAAAAAGGGGCTACAAAGATGAGCCCGCTGATGTTCCCAATACAAAAAATTTCAAATTTGGAAGCTATAAGATTTCACCACATGAGTTACCACCTTTTCTTTTTATCGCCGTGAGTTACCACTTTCTCATTTGGTCTTTCGAAGATGGAATCTTGCACAACAAAAAGTTGTCTTAAAAAAAACAGTTATAAACTGAGATACCCGGAATATTGACCGATTTAAATTGTAGACATAGTTTGACCACAAGCGAATCTAATGTCCCGCTTGAAAATTGAAGATCAGGTGCAGATTTTTCAATATACTGTGATCAGCACAATGACTAACAATACTAGAACCACTGGTAAGACCAGTTCTAAGCTATTAAGACCAGGGCAACAAAATGGTGCAGTCCTGGTAAAAATAGGCGAAATCCTAGCGCTGCCCTGGAAATGTAAATACTGTTTAAAATATTAAAGGTGGAAGACACTTCAGTCAATGAATATAAGACTGTCCAATTGTCCAATTGTCAAAGGAAAAGCCAGTTCAGTTACTAAAGGCAATGTAATGGGGCTGCTCTGGAAATGCAAGACATGGTATTAGTCCAGTCGGTAAAAAGAGAAGACTATAAATCAGTTCAAACAACAAAGGCAAGACATTTTGTTTATAGTATTGTCTTAACCAACTAATAACATGTCTTGAATTTGTTGGTTTTACTAATGTACTTGCCTTTGTTAGTGGGACTAATGTATAGCCTTGTCTTAATTATATGAATTAAAAAATATCTTTGGTAGTCCAGAATGTCTTTTGCATTGATTATTTTGAAAAATCTTGACATTGCTGTGGCAGTTCCATTAAATTGCCTTTAGTAGCTGGATTGACTTTTCCTTTGATAATTGGACTAATCTACAGTCTTGTATTCACTGTCTAAACTGTCTTCCACCTTCGATATTTCGAAAAGTATTTACATTGCCAGGATAGCGCCATTATTTTGCCTATTATTACCAGGACGGCGCCATTTTTGCACTTATTAGCTAAACTGGTCTTACCAGTGATTGTGCTGATCACAGTTTATTGAAAATTTGCACCTCATCTTCAAGTTTCAAGTGGGACATTAGATTTGCTTGTGGTCATATTTTTCTCTGTTTAGTTAGTAACTATATTATATTGCAATTTAAGCCAATTTGACACGGGCTGGATATAAGTTTAAATTATGCGGGGTCCTTTGAGACAACATGAAATACAATACATGAAGGTAATATTGATTAGCAGGTTTGACAACAATTAGTATCTGCGTCAAGATGTCGTGGACACAATTGTTGCTTGAAAGCTTGATCAAGAATAAGACTGGTGTACTAATTGAAATCAATTTTGTGTATATTATTTCATGTAGTCCCAAATTTATCATTTTAGAACACTAGGTCCCAAATTATAATCGTTTTAAAAGTTCAGGGTTTTTCGATTTATAACAGTTCATTTGGAAAACGATTATTTGTTGTGACTGCATTTATTTCAAATAATTTGCTATACAAATATGGACGTGTCCAAATAGCAATGTTCTCTCTCGTAGAGATAAACTAAAAAGATGCTAACTCGTGGAGACAAAATCAAAAGTTGTTACAGAATTAAGATTGCTGATGTTCCCAATACAATGGAATTGTAAAGCGAGAGTTCAACACACGAGTTGGCACCTTTGTTTCTCCGCGATTTAGCACTTGTTTATTTTATCTCTCCGAGATGGAACCTTGTCATTTGGACACGATCAATATTTTAATATCCAATAATTTGAAGTGAATTTGATCACAGCAAATGATTATCTTCCGGAGAACTAGGTATAAATGGAGATACTCGAGACTTGGAAATGATTCAAATTCGAGACTACATGAAATAAAATACATGAAACTGATTTTAATTAGTAGATTTGGCAGGAATCATATTCTGCTTCAAGAAGCCATGAGCATATTAACCACTCAAAATCTTCATCAGTATTAATACGACTCTACTACTTAAAATTAATTTCATGTATTTCATTTCAAGTAGTCTTAAATTTATCATTTTGGGAAACTAGGTCTAAAATTAGAATCTTTTCACAATTTCATGGTATCTCAATGTATAACAGTTTCTTTGGGAGACAATTATTATTATTTTTTTAAATTTATTTCAAGCCATTTTTTATCCAAATATCGACATCTACAAATGACAAAGTTCTATCTCAAAGAGCTTGCAGGAAAAGCTGCTAACTCTTGGAGACAAAATAAAAAGGTGATACAAATTTGAACGCTCTGATGTTCCCGATACAATATATATGGCATTTTGATATCAAATGATTTGAAATGAATTTGGACACAAAAATAATTTTCTTTCAAAGAAACAGTTACAAATTGAGATACCCAAAACTTTTAAACCTTGGATCGCAAAATAATAAACAAAACAACTGAAATTGATGTTTATTAGTAGGATAATATCAATCCTGATGAAGGTTTTGTGTGGTAAATATGGTCATGACTTTTTGACGCAGATACAAATCACTGCTAAATCTGCAAATTAAAATCAATTTCACTAATTTTATTTTATTTAATCTCAAGTTTATCATTTTGGAAAACTAGGACCTAATTACAATCACTTAAAAATTTTAGGTTATCGAAATTTATAGCAGTTTCCTTGGCAGACAATTATTTTTTGTCGCCGAATTTGTTTAAAAACCTTTGCATTTCAAATATCGATGGGTTCAAATGACAAGGTTCTTTCACGGTAAGACCGCATTAAAAGCTGCTAACTCGCTCAGAAATAATTAAATAATGCTACCTGGCGTGGAAAACTTTCAAATCTTCAATATTCCATATGAATTGTATTGGGAAATCTACGACCACAACTTTGTAGCAAATTTTCATTTGGTCTCAACAAATTAGCATATTTTCAAATGATTTTTTTGAAATAGGTCCTTGTCATTTGGGCACGCCCATATGATGCTTTTCAAAGGGAATAATATACAATGCAATGCACTTAAAATAGGCGCAAATTATTAAGTAGGCATGAAACTTAGTATAATTGTTCTTTTTGGTCCACAGCAATTTGAAGCATAGGTTACCAAACAATTATCAAGACAATTTTTTTACAAATTAAACAGGTAATTTTTTATTTTATATTATTTTGGGAGGTTCGCTAAAATTTTCAAACCCAAATAGAATTCTGAAGAAACTGAAAAATTGTAACCAAGTTGCGGCTATTTTTCTAAAAAGCAAGAATTTAGGTTTTCCATTCTTCGATATGTTGAACTGTTTTTTGAGTGTTTGTTAATTTTTCACTAAGGCTTATAGTTAACACACCCATTTAGAGATTTCAAAGAAAATTATTATAAAGCCTAGCAAATTTATTTGGTTTATAGAAGAAGTATTTTTAAAATTTTTTCATGTTTTATAATTATATACTATTTTCAGATCAATGTTGAACTAGTTAAGACCAATAAAAAATGTGTATTTTGAAGGAAAATTTAATTAATTTCGGGTACGAATTGTTAACTGTTCATACAATTAACAAATTTTAAATCTGATTTGCATAAAGTATTTTCAACTAAAAATAAACTCTAGCATAATATGTATTTCATCTTAAATCCATTTCAAATAAAAATTTTTGTGCGTTTTTCAAAATCGGGACATTTAAATTTTGGAAGGATTTAAGAGATTTTTTGATACGATTTTATGTTTGAATTTGTTACTGCAATTCATCCCGATGTCAATTCCTTCGCCTCTCTTCTTCACATTTATTTCCCTAACCTCGATATCTTGTAACCTGATGGATTCCGGGTTTATCTGAAAGTTACATTTTTCACTGAAGCTAAGGAAATCAGTTCTGGGAGGCAATCTCGGAGTTCAAATATTCTCCAGTTTATCTCCTAACAGATTCTTTTACGAGAAAATACAAATGATCGAAATACCTTCTTCAATTTAAATTTTTCTTAAAATTTGAAACTTCAATTCATCCTCGAAACTCTATTCTAAGTGTTAAAACTAATAAGACAACTAAAGGGTTACACGGCAGTAGGGCGTAAGTGCCATTTGCTAACTGCTGAGAAGATTCAAAAACTTTTTCAAAAATCTAATTTACAATTTTTTTTAAATTAAGAGTCTTTCTTTAACTTGTTTCATGATGGATTGAGATATAAAAATTTTGTTGTTATAAAAGTCATCCAGTTCTGTTAATATGGAGGGATAATTTTTTCGCAATTTAAGTGCTTCATTCTTTTAATATAAAAGTCATGCCATTATAAACAACTTATTTTTTAAACAATGAAATTCATGTTGTTTAATAAACTGCCAAATACGAAGAAAAATGTTATTTAAAATAGTTATACAGTTTGGCTAAAATATATCTTATATAATTGAGTAGAAGGAAGTATGGTTACAAAAATTTATGTTTTGCAAATATTGGAAATTATTTAATATTAATTGTTCTTCAAAAAGTTAATATAAAGTGCAATTAATATATTTTTTATATATTTCGTGCTCCACTTTATTGCATATTATTTTCTATATGCATTAGTTTTCTTATTAAGCAATGATTTCATAAATCCATTATTTAAAGAAAATTTGTATTTCATCGTTCTTGTCACCGATGTCGGGCGAAGATCGAGAACGTTTTTTTTAAATAGAAGTATTTTAGAATATACAAATTTTATGGCTTTTTTTTTCTTTTTTCCCCTTAAATTCGAACAAAATAAACAGATTGTAATAAAAAATTCCACTTTTTATGTATAAAAAGTCTGCTATTATGTTTTTGGTTCGAATTTCATCTCCTTTAGTTAAAAATTATATTATATTTTTGTCAAAAATTTAATTATTTAGTAGGAAATAAAATTATGACTTCAAAATTTATCTTCTGAATAAACAATTCAACTGCTTACATTAAAGTTAAACTTAATTGTTTAAAACTTATCTCCTTGGTTAAAACTTTAACAATTTCGTTGAAAAATTAGTTATATTGTTGATAATCAATTTGGTTGAAAATTAATATTATTTTAGTTGAAAATTTAAGGTTTTAGAAGAAAATTCTTGTATTTTGTTACAAATTCTTCATTTTTTATATTAAATAATTATTTTTTGTTCATTCATCCTTTTTTGTTTGAAAGTTTAACAATTTCTTTGAAAAATTAGTTTTTCTGTTGATAATCAATTTTGTTGAAAATCAACATTATTTTTGTTTAAAATTTAAGTTTTTAGAAAAAACTCTTGTATTTTGTTAACATTTCTTCATTTTCTATAAAAAATATTTCTTTTTTGTTGAAAATTCATCCTTTTTCGTTCAAAATTTATTCTTTTATTTGAAGACAAACGTTTTTTGGTTGAGGAGTGAACTTTAATCTTTTTTTAAATATTAACTATGAAAGTTTTCGTTGAGAATTATTCATTTAATTTTATTTCAATAATTGACTAATTTATGATTAAAATACTATTTAAGAATTTAATTTTTTTGCTTGAGAATGAACATTTTAGTTGTAAATTCATATGTTTTGGGTTGCAAATTGATTTTGTATCTAAAAAATTCTTTTTTTGGGCTTGAAGGTTATAAAAATGAATTGAAAATTACAATATTTGTTTGAAAATAACTTTTTAGATGATAAAGCCTATCTTTAGTTAAAAAGAAACTATTTGGTAGAAAATAAATTTACTTTAAAAAAAATCATAGTATTAAGTTTAAACTTCCATTTATTTATTTATAATTTGTCTTTATTGCTTCAAAATTCCAGAATTTTGTTGAAAATTGATGGATTTTGTTGAAAATTGACCTTTTTAGTTAGACATTAGTGAATGTTAAAAAAATACATCTTTCAGGTGGAAAATCCAAATATTTTATTAAAAAATCATCTTTGATGCTTGAAAAATTATCTTTTATGGTTGAAAATATATCTCTAGTTGTTAACAATTTATCTTTTATAGTTAAATATTCAACTGATTGTCTAAAAATAGAACTAATCTGTTCAAAATTTATTTTTTAAGAGTAATCTCTTGAGTTGAAAATTTAATTTTTTTGTTGAAATTTCGTTTTTGAATAAATGTTAATTTTTCATCTTTAAATTTAACTATTTCGTAGAAAATTCATGTATTTTGTTAAAAATTAATCTTTTTGATTATAGAACTAATTTTGTTTATTGATATTTCATTCTTTTATTTTGGATTTGCTTGAAAATTGATATTTTTTCTGCTTAAATTCAACTATCTTGAAATGCTTTCCCTTTTTGATAAATATTAATGTTTTAAACTTAAAATTTTACAATTCTACTATTGGTTAAAAATATTTTTTTTAAATTGAAAATTCAACTGTTTGATTTATGATTGTTGAAAAGTTGTTTTTTGCTCGAAAATTTATCTTTTATGGAAAAAAGTTCATCCTTGTTCGTTACCCATTATTTTTAATCTAACCTTTTTTTAATTTGACTGTCTCTATATTTAATTTAGACCTTTTTATTTTAAAATTGGACCATTGTATTAAAAATAGGTAAAAGTAGGTTAAAATTATACTTTTTTGTTGATATTCCACTTTCTTCGAAAAAATCATCTTTTTTGCTTCAAAATTGAACTCGTTTGTTAAAAATTAATCCCTATTGCTGGAGGGTTCGAATATTTGGTTTTTAATCCAAACTGTTTGGTTGAAAATTAATTTATCCTGTTAGAAAATTTGTCCTTTTGGCTTGCAAATTACTTCAAGCTAATATTTAATTTTTTTGTTAAATAATTTATTTGTTGCTATTTAAAAGTGGAAAAAGGGAGGTAAAAAAGACAAGGGTCAGCTATTTTTTTAATAAAGTATATTTTATAGTCAAACAAATTTAATTTTTATAATTACATAATGGAATAATATTTTACCTTCTAGAAGATAAAATATTCACAATAAGTATTTATATTATTGTTGCAAACGTCGTGTTTCTGCTAATAAATTTTTAAATTTTATTTGCAAAGCCGCTTTTTTCCCGGTGCACAGTGGGAGCAAATGTTTATTAATAATTTTTTCACTGAAAGTATGGAAAATCTGAAATTTTGTAGAAAACAATTTTTTACGCTTCAATAACTGATTTGGTAAACTTTATATTGTCTTAAATGAATGTTTAGGGACCCATAGAATACAAACAATTTGTGCGTTTTTCCATTGATTTGTTATAAACAAATTTTATAGACAAATTAGCAAATAGTCTTAGTATCGGTAAAAACAATTTTCTGTTTTCTTAAAGTGCTTCATATTATTGTAAGACTGACATTTAATTACAAAACTAATTAAAAAGTTTATAACAACCATTATTATAAACAATTATTGCCGCAAAATATTAAAGTTGGAGTTTTTTAAAATTGCAATTTCCTTCAATCGTCAGAACGACTTCAGATATTCATTAAAACAATAAATATTTTTCGCACTGGAAATGTCTTAAGCTATTGCACGAATGACTTCTAGTCACAAAAATATTTGAGAAATTTTTAATAACCATTGTTATGAATAATGATCATAACAAAATATTTAAATTTGAGGTTTCATCAAATTTTAATTTTCTTTAATCGCGAGAATAGCTATGGATATTCCTAAAAAATGTATCTTTGATAACATTTACTAAAATATAACAAATATAATACTTATGAACAATTTAGATAAACAAATTTCAAATTTTAGCATTTTCAATCGGAAAAAGTCGGAATTTCATTCGCGATAGATTGAGAATGTATCATAACACAGCATGCGAAGATTCACTCAATACAAAATCTTTAGATAATAACCCACCTGCATGGTAGACAAACCTCCTATTTTGCAAAGATTCATGAAAGAAAACGGGATTGGTAATAAATGTAGAAAAATAAGTACTTTTTTATGAATTTCAGATTGTTACATTTTACCAAATATTATCAAAGATTTATTATTTTTACGAATATCTGTACCTATTCTGGCCATGAAAGTAAATTTAAATTTGATAAAACATTAAGCTTAAAGATTTTGTTACAGTGATTGTTAATAACAGTGGTTATTTTAAATTTTCTAATATTTTTGTGACTACCAGTTATTCTTCCAATAGCTTAAAGCATTTCCAGTTCAACAAAAAAAATCTATGCAGAAGGGTCAAAATTTTTAATTTGTTTATGTAATTTGCTATAAGAATTTCAGTTGTTATATTCAATTAAAATTAAGAAACATTTATTATTTTAAGGGCTATCGCAAGTTCTTCTGGCGATTAAAAGAAATTATAATTTTTTGAAATCTCAAATTTTTAAATTTTACCAGAACAATTGTTTATGACAGAGGTAATTATAAACTTTTAAATTATTTTTGTAATGGGCTGTCCATTACTTGCGTAAGGCAATTTTAGAGAATTTTTGATCCCCTCCTGCCCTTCAATAAGACAACGTGAGATCTTTATACCCCCCCCCCCTCTAACTTACGTAAGATTTTTACCATAAATTCAAAGAAAAAAGTAAAACTAATTTTTTTTTAAAGCCTATTTATTCAAAACATAGTCCGACACAGTCTTAGTTGTATAAACAACTAAATATTACAACTAGTTTTGTGAAATAACATTTTATATTATTCTAAATAAATAATCCAACTATCATCAATATTATTCTAAATAAGTGATTTAACTATTATCAATAAACAAAATGCCTTTTACTATTTGTTTATTTATCATCAGCGTCGTATCGATTAATTGACCGAGATTCGAGAGCATTCTAAATTCCCTTGCGTAAGTAATGGACATTAATATGAAGCACTTTTAGCAAACAAAAATCTTTTTTTTACCGACAATAAGACTATTTGTCAATTTGATCATAAAATTTGTTTACAACAAAAACTGGAATAATAAACAAACTATTTGTATTTTATGTGTCCCTAAACATTCATTTAAGACAATATAGAGTTTAGCGAATCAATTATTAAAGGGTAAGAAACTGTTATGTACAAAATTTCAGTTTTGCCATACTTTGAGTGAAAAAATTATTAATAAAAAAATAGAGGAGACAAAATTTCGAAGTTTCAAGCTCTTCGAAATTGAAAGAACTTTAATTTTTTTACATCATTCAAAATTTTCCCCAGTCAATGATATACACAAGTAGTGAAATAAAAACAAGTGTGAAGTTTTCTATGCACATAAGTTTCAATCCTTATACTTTGAATTCTAAATTTAGTTACATTTCCACAAAAAAAAGAAATTTTATCCATCGCATTGATTGGAATTCTTTTTTTCGCAGAATACGCAAATTCAAACCCTGGTCTGTTAACGACTACGGTTTAAGAATCGCCCCGCTAAATGAAAAGTCTTTCCTTGTTAACCGAAGGATCAGTTGCACATCCGCAAAAGTTGAAGTTCGCCGCTACAATTACATCGCAAAATTAAAGCGATATCCGGGGTCGACAACGAGGATGCATCCTGTTTGTAAAGTCAGGTCATCTAAATTGCAAATATTTCGCCCTGACGCCTCTAAACGATGAAAACGTGCCAGGGTAAAGTTGAAGCCTGTTTTTTCACCTCGCTCGACACTCCCATTTCTCTTATTTGCTCAACTGAAGACCACGAGTGATGGCGAGAAAAAAAATTTCTGACAAAAAAAATGAATAGGGCGGAAGGGAAAAAGAGGAAAAAACAATTTACTGTTATCTGGCGATGAAAGAACTTTTGATATTTAATGGAAAATCTTTCTCTTTAATTCCCGTATTACCTTTCGTGAAGTAAAGTTCTTTACAAAATTATTATATTACAAAATGATTGAAATGATGTTCATTGAAAGATAATACGATCTTGTTAAGCATATTGTTAATATGGTGAATCAGAATAATTACTTTTTATTATTAAACTCTTCAAAGTAATTTCTTGATAAAATTTAAGAGATTTTTCATTATTTGTGTAGGTAACGTCAGGCGAGGTTATTTCAGACATCTGGGGTTAATTCGGACATTTCAGAATTGATAGATTACTTAAGGAGGGTGGTTTTAATTAAAGTTTATAACCAATTAAATCTTGAACTGTTTCCAGATTCTTTTGACAGTTTTCAGTAATTTATTCTATCAATTTAGGGAATTTAGGGGTGTCCAAATTTACCCCACACGTCTGAAATTACCCAATTTGACGGTATCCTATCTAAAAAAAGTCGTGTAACGATATTTGTTTTTAATTTTATCAATCATTTTGGTTAAAAAGCTGATTGGCTTTTCTTTACTTGAAGCTGTTTTAAATTTTGGATTTTCAAACTTTGAAAATTGAAACTATAATTTAACAAATTTGTGCATGATTTTTGTTAGCGCTTTTTTCTTGAAATTAGTGTAATTTAATTAAATTTTGCGATAATATAATAATGTTATGTAGAACGCTGGAAATGCCTAAACATTTCAGGTTGTTGTAGTTTTTTTCACCGAAAATGGACATTATTCCTATAAGAGTTCTGTATCGAAATTAGATATTCTTAGTCTAAAAATAAATACCTTCTAATTCACTGATAATTCGCATTTTTAAATAAAAATCAAGATTTTTTAACTATCGCAATTTTCAACAACTTTGGAATGCACTATAGTTTTACACCAATAATTAGTATTTAAAAAAAATCATTATAGTTCCTACAAAATTTAAATTTTTTTAATTGTTTCAGGTTATACTGACGTTTTTCGCAAAACAATCGGTTATTTTGAACAAAATTTGAAAAAATAAAAAAAATTATTTTAGCATTTTGCATCGGAAATAAATTATTTTAAATGCAAAATATTTGGCTTAAATGAAGATTTACAATTAAAAATTATTTTTTGTTGAGTTATATTTGATTGTCTATATATACTGTATTACTTTACAACAATATTATATATTATTTCTGATCTAAGGATATCCAATTAAATCTAATATCGGAAATATTGTGTTTATTAAAAATAAATCTGTTTGGTTGCAAATAAAGTTTTAAATTTAAATGTTTTGAATTTAAGATTAATAGTTTTTATTGAAATGTCAACTATGAAATTTTTTTTTAAAAGTTGATATTTTTTAGTTAAGAATTCAAGTGCTTTTAAAGATTTATTATATTAGTAGCAAATTCATCTTTTTGGTTGAAAATTCAACGGTTTTCTTGAAATATAGTTTTTATGGGTTGAAAATTCCACTATTTTGGTAAAAATGCATATTTTTCTTCTGAAAATAAATAGAAAATTTACATTTTGTTGCCGAAAATTCTTCTTCTTTGGCTTAATTTAACAAATTTTTCTTCAATTGCAAAAATTGTTGTTAAAATATTAAGTATTAGGTTCTTGTTGAATACTTATTTTTTTTAGTAGGGAATTCAAGTGAAAGTGCTAAAACGAGTACACTTCTAAAAAATTAAGTTTATTATGGTAGATTCATGATTTTTTATGAAAATTCATATTTTAAGTTAAGAATACAACTATTTTTTTAAACGTCGGTTTTTGATTATTTGTTAAAAGTGAAGTTTTCAACTGAAAATATTAATATTCCAATTTTTCAATATATATGTTTTAGTTAAAATTTTATTGAGGTTTCATAGAAATTGAAAATTCATTTTTTTTTGTTGGAAATTCACCTCTGATTTTAAAACTACTATTTTGTACTATTTTTTGCTGAAAATGTAAGCATTTTATTTTTAGTTGAAAATTGATCTCTTGGTAAAAAATTCAACTATTTGGATAAAAGTTGATCATTTTTCGGTTAAAAATTGAAGTACTTGGTTAAAAGTTGGACGACTAGGATAACAATTAGTTTCTGTTCTTGCAGATTTTTTTTCAACATTTATTTCTTTAGTTTAATATTTTTTTATTTAATTGAAATATGGGCTTTAAAGATATTTAAAAAAATAAAAATGTGACTATTGCAGTTTTTGTTCAAAATTCATCTCTCTAAAATCGGCGCTGATGTAAAACGTGTCAAAAACGAAATTTTGAATGCAGTTTTTGTTCGCCTCGACTTTCGAGACTTCCCAAAACAAGCTGGAAGTCTTAAAAAATCTGAAAAAATTCACAACGCGGGAGACTTTAAGCTTTCACCTCCACCTGGCTAGTATTTTCTGCGATTTTTTTTTGAACAAGTGGTTCTATTTTTTAAAATTTGATCTTTGAAAATTAAGTTTTTTAACTAAAAATTGAACCATTCCATTTTTTCGTAAAAATTTGATGCTCTCAAGTTAATAATTAAACTATATTTGGTATAAATTAAAACTTTTTGATGGAATATTCATATTTTTTTTCAAATCACCTATTTAGTTAAAAGTCTATGATCCTAGTTCCAAATTCAATGAAGTAATTGAATAATAAACAAATTTTGTAAAAATTCCTTTTTCTTGTTGGATATTGACCTTTTCTGTTTTAAATTGAACTATTTTGTTTAAAAATCGAATTTTTTAAAAATAACTTTTTCTAATATAAGACTTAACTATTCTATTTATAGAAGACAATAACTTTGTCAGTTGAGAATATAACTTTTTGGTGAAAAATCCATCTATTTTGTTCAAAAATTGTCTTTTGTAGCAGAAAAAAAATCTTTCTGTTAAGTATTTCATCATTTTTTAATAAAAATGAAACTGCTTGGTTTAAAATTAATCTGTTTTCGTTAAGAATTTAAATATTTTATTGCAACTTCGACTTTTATGCTTAATTTAAATTGTTTTTCATTTCCGATTACAATCTTTTTTGGTTAAAGTATCGACTATTAAATTTTTGTTAAGACTTCATAATTTTTATCTAAAAATTCAATGACTGACTTTTAAGTTCAACAATTTTGATAAAAATGAATTTGTTTGGTTAAAGATTCATCATTTAAAGTATTAATTTCCATAAATTATGAAAAATATTTTACTTCTTTTTACTTGATATGATGATATGTATAACATAATACAAAGTACCAAAATTTTTCAGTAATATTGATTTTATATTTTAATATAAAAATTTCTTGAGACAAAAATAATCTCGTACGTATTTTTAGTACAGTTTATTTACAATCGGAATAAGTAATTTAATTTATTAGAATGTTTCTCACAAATATTTTCTTTAGAGAAAATGTATATTTGTTTCAGAAAACTTTTGGATAAGCAAATGGGTTTTGATTAAAGCTTGCTTTAAATTTAACTAAAAATGCAATTTGGTTTGCTAATACAATTTGGGAGGAGAGAAGTGAAATTAAGATTGTGAAATGTGTTCTCACTTCAGGTTCAGATAGTGAAGAAAGCATGCAATTTTCTCGCCTGTCGTATCCGCACGCTGGAAAATGAATCTCTTGAACAAATTGAGTTTTTTATACGTACAGCTAGAAAAATGCTCTGCAAATTACTTATGTGCAATACAATAATTTACAATTATAAAATGACGAGACGACCAAGTCTTGATGAAATTTCAAGAGGAAAAGTGTATTGAAAAATAAAAGATTGATGTGTGCAACGAAATTGAAAAATAATTATAAAAAGTATTTTTATTCTGAGCTAATTGATTTGCGTTAGTGTTTTCGACATTTGCAAGGAAGTTTATAGGCGATTTTATTTTATAAATAAATGGGAGAGCTGTAGAGTGGAAATTGTATATTGATTACTGTCTGGTAGTTTTATCAAAGTGTTTGGCTTTACTTTGTAGGAAACTTCATCTACAAACAGCAACTTCTACAAGATATACTATGTAAATATTAAATTAAAAATCTCGTAGGGATATTTCTTAAAGATTGCTTTTAATTTTTAATTTTATAGTATCCGTCCAGGGGTGTTTGAAAAATTCTTCTATTTTAATTCTGGGCAATTAAAAACAGAAATACCAAAACTCTCGAAAATTTAAAATCTGATTGGATTTTCATTAATTGAAGATGTTTTATATTTTAACTTCAAAAATTTCTACAATAATTCTACAAATAATTCCTTTTAGTAACAAAAAAAACGTAAAATGTATTATGAGATTAAAAAAATATTTGCGCATTTTAATTACTTTTGCGCGTTCAAATAAAATCTTGAAAATTATAGAATAAGATATTTAAAATATTAGAAATATGTTTCATGTTACTGCCTTTGCTTAAAATTATTATTTCATTAGAAGCAATTTTAATAGAAAATCATCAAGTTTCAAAAAGACTTAAAATTTGAAAGTAATTTAGGTAGCGTTATTATTTTACATCAAGAATTAGAATTTTTCAACAAAAACCATCATCAATACTCCCAATTTTCAACAATTTTTATTATGTTCATGTTTTACACAGGAGAAAATTAAATTTTTTTTCAGTTTTGTAACCGAATTCACCCTAAATTGACAATTTTAAGCCAGAATAATTAGGCTTTTAGTTTCACAATTTTGAAAGAATTTCATTTCCAACTTTTGAACATTTTATTATTATATAAACATTTTTTATAATGAATTGGGTACTATAAATCAAAATCATTAGGTTTTAAAGAAGATTTACAATTCTTAAGTATCTTGTCATTTTAGTACTTTTTGTCTTAAATTATTGCGACACAAATTATTATTAAATTATTACGACCTTCTTAATAAAAATTATTGTATTTACAATAATATTCCTAATTTTTAAACAACTTTAGGTTATGCAGGCATGCTGCCTATGAAAATGTTATTTTGGAACAAAATACATTAGATTTAAAACCAAATATTTGTCTTTAAACAAATCAAATATAAAAGCTTGAACAATCTCGCATTGTTTTATTGTTTTTTGTCAAAAAATAGAATTCTTAATAATAAATATTTATATTTTAAAGATTAATAATTTTTTAACATTTTTAGGTTATGTTGACGCATTATATTGACGATTTATATTTGGAAACAGAAATTATTATAATTTAAAGAATATTTAGAATCTTTTAACAATTCTAAATTAGAACTTTAGTTAGTTCTTTTTATCGGCAATTCATATTTTTATTAAAAAAAAATTATTATTCAAACATTTCAAAGAAGATTTAGCATTTTAAACAAGTTTAGGTTATGTTAGCGCAATTATATTATTATGTTATATTTTTATTTGAATATATTGGCACACAAAAAAAGTTGTCTCTCCGACTGACTACACCAGAATATATATATATATATTTTTTTTTCTTTTTTTTTGTCGCTAAATCCGAATTCGGGGCCTAAATTACTCAGTTGGCTCATATTTTTTCGAAAAACGCAAAATACCCCAAAACTTGAGAGGCGAAAAAAGGTAATAAATTAAAATTTTTCTATTTTAATCAGCCCACTAAGCATAAAAACCTTTTCTTTATTTAAAAAATTACGAAAAAATCGCCTATTACGGCATTTTTCCGTATGATTTTTTAGTTTTTGAACGAAGCGTTTAAAGAGAGAGTAAGAAATTGAGAGAGTTTTAAAGATTTTTAAAGACAAACTACGATCTAGTCAGGTTATTTTAACCGCGAAAATTGGACTGAGTGACCCAATAAATTATTACCGCATGGTAATTAGATTTACTAGACTTATAAAATTCTATTTTTACATAAAAAATACAACAAAAATGGCTTCTTTCGTCTTTGTTACGTCTATTTTGGCATTTTTTGAAAACAGTATGAGACCACTGAGTTATTTGGACCCCAAATTAAGACTCAGCGACCCCAGGAACATATAGATATGCTGGTTAAGACCACCGAGCATGAAAAAATTTTTGTTTACAAAAGTATGCAAGAAAAATCGCAGTTTTCGTCGATTTTACGTCTATTTTTCAGTTTTTAACAAATATGAGCCAAATGGGTTATTTTGACCCCGGATTAGAATTCAGCGACCTTAAAAACTTATAAATATATGCAAGTGTAGTCCTCCGTGCAGACCAATTTTTGTGTATTCCTGAAATCATTAGATTTATAAGTATATTTAAAATGTTACTAAAATTGTTGGTTGAACTAAAAGTTTTTACAGGAATTATTATTGATATCGATTGACAAGAACATTTACCATTTTTGCACAATTTATGGTTACTTTAAAGTTTTTCACAGGAATGTTTTCACATGAAACAAAAAAAAAGTTCATTTTAAAGAGATTTACAATCTTAAAGAGAAAAAAATTCTTATTGAATAACTTAGACAATTTTTTTAAGAAATTTGTTTTAAAGATTTTATTACCTTGACTAACTGTTTTTTAGATAAAAATCCAATTTTTCGGTTAAGAATTTTTGAAGATGTTGAACTAGAGTTTTTTTTAAAGTGATATTCTGGAATCAAAGAAGACATTAATGTCGTATAATAGTACCTATAAATGTATTATAAATTATTTCTTAATAAAAAAATTTCGTTTTTTAGGATTTTTAAGAAGTTACTGCTATGGAATCTTGGTGGACTACAAATCATTGATTACATAAAAGTTTAAACAAAATTAATTTTTTTGTAGAAAAAAGTAAGTAAAAAAATCCGGATCTCGCATTGCTTTTCAGAAATAAAGCCGTTTTAAAATTCGTATGAAATCTCTTGTAAATCCTTAAATCCTTTTGAATTATTTTTAAATCCTTTAAAAAGAAACTTTCAAAGCCCGTCATGTCCCTAGTCATTCCCTGAAATAACTTAAATTCTTAACAATCCTGTAAAATTTCTTAAAAACCCTTAAGCTCCTTAGCATTTTTCTTAAAACCTTTCAACTTTTTTATAATTGTTTAAAATCTTTTAAAATTGACTGAAATTAATAAAAAAAATTCTATAATCGTTTAAATTACTTTTTAATTATTTGATTGACATTCTTTAAAATCAATCAAACTGTCCTAACATCTTATAAAGTCTCTTGTAAATGGTTTAATCCTTCTAAATTATTTTTAAATTCCTTAAAAAGAAACTTTCAAAGCCCGTCATATCCCCAGTAATTCCCTAATATCACTTAAATTTTTAGCAATCCTGTAAAATTTCTTGAAGCCCTTTAAACTCCTCAGCATTATTTTTAAAACTCCTCAACTTGTTGAAAATCATTTTAAATATTTCAGAATTGACTAAAAGTAATTAAAAACTTCTAAAATCCTGTAAATTACTTTTAAATAACTCGATTGACATTCTTTAACATTAATAAAACTGTCTTAACATCTTATAAAGTCTTTTGTTAATCCTTAAATACTTTTGAATTATTTTTAAATCCTTTAAAATGATACTACAAAATCCCATCAAGTTCATATTAATTCCTCAAAATCACTTGAATTTTCATAAACCCACCAAGTGTTAAGGCCTTATAAATTTCGACGTTACCGACCGACTGTGACCGAATGTTAAAATACTTAATAGTTTAACCCTTATTAACCACACTAGTGCGAATTCGGACCTTGTGAAATTTCTTACTTCTGTAACTTTCGACCTGCGTAGACCCAGGGTCTCTCCTCACTAAGACAAATATGATAGTACCCCAGGCTGCATGCTACGTCAAAGCTGATATCATTCACTTCGAAACTGTTCAGACAGAATGGGGACGTCCATGAACCATGTAGCAAGATTTTGGTCACTTTGGAGCCCTTGTTCCCCTACGTACTCTATCGTAGCTATTTTACAGAACCCCCACCCTTTTCATCCCTAGAAAAACACGTGGTTTTTAATTAGAAACATATTCTAAACAAAATTATTCTTAAAAACAAAGCTTAACTTTTTTATTCGTATAAGTCATCAGATCTATTGCAAACAAACAATTTTCTTCAGCTTTTGAACAACCGAGTTGAGAAGTGTATACTGAATAAAAGTATATCAATATAAAATAACGTACTGTAGACGACCCCGTGTGGCTCATTGCAGTCCTCAAGTGCCTCCCCCCCCCCCTTTAGAGAGGCTACGTAGTTTATGGATGACCCCTAAAATCGAAATTTGGAAGGCGTGCAAATTTGCACTAGTGTGGTAGCATTGTGTATGAAGTAAGTGCTGTGAAATTTGAAGTTTTTTTTCTTTTCTTCAATCTGATAAGTGTAATTATCGGATAAGGGTACCAATTCTTGGCACCTTGGCCCTACTATTGGCATTCCAAAAACAGAAGTGAATTCCTTTGATTTTGGATACAGACTTGATTGTACTGAGTAATTAACAGATTCATTGTATCTAAAAATAATAGTAGAATTAGATTAATTGAGGCGAAACACGAAAAAAAAAAATTTATTATCTACGAAATCAGAGCATGGTGCCAAGAATTGGAGGGGTACCAAGCATTGGTACTCTTATCCTATTAAATGTAAGTATTTTAACATATTTTATTGTTTTTAATATAAACTTATAAAACACTTCACGATTTTTTCATATTTTTAAACTAAATTGGGGGTACTTTTTTGTGTATATAAAACATAAAATAATTAAAGAAAATTATCTTTGTTATTACAAAATGTTTGATCAACCACAATTACGTTATAATTTAAGTAATTATATGTGTACTACACTAATATGCTGAACGAGGCTTCAATTAATTCAAGTGTTATGTACAATCTATGGGCAGAAAAGCCTTCATTAGGCCGTGCTAAGTTTTCAAAAGAATAAGCTTTCGCTTTAATTCAACCACTTCTACAGCGACATTTGGAGCAGAAAACTTTTCATCTGACTACTAGGCGACTCATTGGTAAGGTTTTGGGAGTAGATGAACCGATTGTTAGAGCTTACACCGAGATTGTGTATTGAATGTACCGTAAATATAAACTAATTTTATTTTAATAATTTATTTTTATTATAGTACGGTGTACATTCCATTTCATGTAAATTTTATTATAAAATACATTAATTTTATCCTAAAAATAAATGGTTGACTCATCCGTTGCATCTTAAAATATACCCTATTTCCAACCTCACCTAAAAAAATCTTTAATTTTCTGAAATCCTATAGAAACGTATTTATTATTGGAGCGTACCATTTAAACTTTAATTTCATAAAAATTAATCTCGGTCAAATAGAAACAAAGTAAAATTTTTTTTTTAAATTTTTCCTCAAAATCTTGTTTTGAATTTGATGTATTTGCATGGCTAAATTTATTGTTTCTGTATTTAAAACTATCTTTACTGCATTCCTTGGGAATTTGTACCTCAAAAATTACCCATTGTGTATTAAATTTGGAATAAATAGTTCCGAGATACTGAATTTCAAACACTTGAAATCCCAACTCGCACTAGTGTGCTTACTACAACGCGAATAACATCGTCGCAGTTAAAAACAAGTTCCAATTATTGAACAAACCTACGATAATGATTTTGCAACTATATACAAATTAAAAAGAGTTTCTCAATTTACTACAACAGTTTTACACGCTCAGGATTCTCCATGTCCCATTAGGCGCTTCACCTCCGTGCGTTTGTGTCTATAAATTGAACAGAACACCGAATATTTTATTGTGTAATGGACCGCAGAAGAAGCCATAGCCATACATTTGATGTTAGCATCGGGCTGGTTTGCATTATTCACAATAGAAATTTAGATATTCGTTACACAAGCGTAATGCACGTACAGCTTCCTACTCTTCAGGATCGTTTGAAACAGTTCTCTCTATTCACGATTATTCTGTTCTCTACAGGATCGAGTGTCGACAAAGTATCCGTGAATATATTCACCAGTTAATGGAATGCAAATGCCACTGGGTTCGAGAATTTGGGTCTCGTTCGAACTCCACTTATCGATCAATTTCGATACTCTATACCTCAAGTTCATCCTTTGCATAACATCAACCATTTTTGATCGAAGCGGCGAAATGGGAACGCCTTAAAGGAGAACTACATGAAATACGCATGTGAATACGACTAAAATATTCTTCAAGAAATTCAGCAAAAGTCGAAGCAGAAGCTCAGCTTTATCATAACGAAAAAATAAACATGCGCGATTATTATTTTTTCGTATCATGCAATTTTTAAATTAGGATACAGAGTATGTAAAGGAATCTGTATTATCATCAGAAATAGTTACCATCAGTCAGTGTAGATATCTTTTTCTCCACCGGGCAAATAGAAATCAGCCAATGGATCAAGTTAATTCTTCTACTAACAGAAAATACTTAACGCATTTGGAGACTAGATGGAAAACAAATTTGAAAAAATAAATTTTTTCTGAAAAAAGATCCACTTTCGTCGCTTCACTTAGAATCGAACCAAAGAACTTCCGTCTACGCGCTTTTGCATTAAACTATTAAAGAGATCGAAATAAGTATCTTTCGCTAGAAATACGAGCTATCTCAAGCTAGGCGTTACATTTATGATACGAGTAATTTCAAGGATTCTGTATTATCATCAGAGACAGTTACCATCAATCAGTGTAAATATCTTTTTCACCACTGTGAAAATAGAAATCAACCTACCGAACAAGTTAACTCTTCAAATAACAGGAAATACTTAACGTCATTTTAGATCGAAAATAAATTGAAAAAATTTTTTAATTAAATTTTTTCTGAATTAAAAGATCCAATCTCGTTGCTCCACTTGGAATCGAACCACAGAACTTTTGATTGAGTTTAATTCATTGATAGTTTTGATTTCTATTTTAACAGACTGTTGAATTAAACCTACACTAATCGATGGTAACTACCTCTCATGATGATACAGATTTCTTTAAATTACTCGTATCATAAATGTAACACGTGGCTTGAAATATCATGTATTTCTGAAAAAAGATTCCTCTTTCGATCTCTCTAGTAGCTTAATGGTACAGCAACCCACCCGCTATCGGATGTTGTGTGGTTCGATTCCCAGTAGTCTCACGTGAGTGGATCGTTTTTCAAAAAAAAAAAAAATATATGTATAGATTATTATTTTTAATGCATTTTTGTATTTCAGTTCTCTTAGAAGAAAATTTGGAGCTCGGGACAGTGAAGGTACGTGGGTTAGCATTTGCAGATGATACGTTTATTTACATAATGCTCGAAATTTGAGATGATAAATTTAGTAAAAAGGATATAGATTTATTCGAAAAGCCTTTAAAGGAAAATTGCTATCCAGCAAATCAGCTTTCTAAAATTGTTCTAATCCACTAAAAGATCCAATCTTAAAAGAAAATAGGTTCAGGTTTTGTCCAGATATGATTGTGAAACTGAAGATTACCCTGTAGTATATGTATGTAGGTGAGCCTGGAGGACCCGTAGAAATTTGATCTCGTGAAAATAAAAATCTAATGAACTATTTCAACAGCATGAACCACTCAGCTCTTTCAGAATACTATAAAGATACTAAATTTATTTTTCATTATGAAAATCATCAAAATTGCATCTTTTTGTAATTTAAAATTAGTGAATGACCTAACTATTTTTTATTATTTATACGCATGGGTTTCTGTTCTGAATCAAATTTAATTTATTTTCAAATTCCAAATTAAGCATGTTTAGTTTAAAATAACTGTAAGTAATAAAAAGTTACTTAGATTTTTAACATCAATGATTGCGTAATTTTCGAGACATAACGTTGGACAATTTTTTATTTTTAGATAGGACTCTTTCTTTTTTTTAGTCAGCTTACTTTTGCATTGTAATTCTACACTCATAATAACTTACAAACTATACTAATTTTGTTGTGATTTGAATTTATTATAAAATAATTGTTTCTAAAATTTCTGATTTTCAAATTAGCGTAGAAATGATACACTAGCAAATAAAAATTATTTACGAAATTGAAATTAGAAAATAATTCGGAGAAATTGGACACTTTGGAATATAATTTATTCTATTTGTTTCCTCGAAAGCGGAAAACTTTGACAATATGCAACGAGATATACAAAATTACATAGATACTTCGTTCTCAGGTCGCTATTGTAAACTTCTAGTCATAGCCGTTGGCTCCTGAAAGCAAACAGTGGAAACTTTAGCTATAAAACTGCTTGAAACAGCAACAAACAGGCGACAGAAATTTTAGCTAGTAAGCATAAATCGCGCTACTTGATTAAACTCAATGAAAAAAAAGCTTTAAGCGAAAGTGCAGAGAGCTGAAAAAGTTGCCACATTTCATATTTATGTGTTAACTAACTGCGCCAGTCATACCTCGTTATGCGATATAAACCAAATTTTGTTTGCTAACCATATCTCAATATTCATGAAAAAGCATTTTTTTAGATTATATGCTACCTAATTTTAAATTTATAAATTTTTTTGATCAAATATACTTTCCAGTATATATATATATGTATTATTTTTAATGTACAGTTTTAGTATTATTTTCAGAAATTTCATTTTTTCGCATTAATATTCATTCCACCCACATATTTATTTCTTGAACATTTAATACTGAAAAGACTATTCAGTGAAAAAATTGTAATGTGTACAAATTTATATTTATAACAAAACAAATATATATATTCCTCCCAGGTTTTTTTTAGATTTCACTCTGTTTTCCCATCATAAAATTTTTCTAAGACAACAAAGAATACAGAACATCATAATTTATGCTATGGTCTCAATTTGGGAAAAATTTGAAATATATTTTCAATAAAATTCACAAATCAAAAATTTGGATAAATACTCAAAAAAAAAATTTTAATTCAGAAACTTTTTTGATAACTTAACGAACGTTTAAATTACTAAAGAACTTTTTTCTAGAATATTCTTTAGTAGCGTGCATTTGCATACAACTTCAAAAAATGTTGATGAAGTATTTAATTTTGATGTTAAAAAAATGTGGTAAATGGCCTGTCTTAGAAATCCGCTTCTTTAAGACGGTTCTTATTTCCTGCTATCAAATAAAAATTATTTTATTTAATACTTAATATTGTGTATTTTTTAAACATTAATGTTTATTTGTACTTTTATGGTGCATTATATATAAAAAATATGTTAAGAAACATAAAATAAACTGTACATACAGTCGCTTATGAAATAAACATTAAAAGAGGTGAAAAGAAGTAAAAATCGGTAAGAAATTGTAGAGAGCCTCGGTGGCTCAGTGGTTAGACGCTCGGACTTCACCTCAGAGGTCCGGGGTTCGATCCCTGAG
>JAAAKG020178390.1:0-26364 GCA_010014905.2 Druon quercuslanigerum
GCAATCATTTTTTATGCTGTCAAAATTTGAATTGTCAATTTTTCAAGAAAATTAAAAAATTTGTTATGATAATCTTGTAGGGCATTCAAAAATTGTCATTTTTCTTCTCTTGACTTTTTTTTCATATCATGCGTTTTTTGACTTAAAATGCTCATTTCCGATTGTTTTTTTGAATTTTGTGAATGCTATAACTCTGGTAATTTTTGTTTTGATAAAAAAAAAGTAATTAAGAAATCAAAAATATTCAAAATGCGCTGAATTGTCCAATTTTTTATCTAAAATGGCTGATTAACGAACTTGACCTTTAGTTTAGGACACTCAAAAAATATACCTAAGGCCAATCCAGTCTGTCAATTATTTCGAAAGTTATCATGCAAACAAACTAAAAATCTACAGACATAACCGACAGAAAAAACTTGCTTTTTGGATTCAGGGGCTCTCAAAACGTGGAAATGTGACAAAAACTAGGGGTGGGGGAGGTCAAATTTTACAAAGATCTAATACCGAACATTTTTTCCTGGCGGGCTAACCAGTACCCATTTAGGGCCTGAAAAAACTGACTAGATAATGAGGGGAAAAAAATTTTCTAATTGTCGTTTTTGGCATTTGGTATTTTTAAACATCCTGGTTATTTTTAGAAATGTGCAAAAAGGCATTTGATATTGATAATTCGCGACATTTTGGTAATATGACGAGCTAGCTATCCCCCGACTATGGCCCGAAAAGACCGTCTAAATTGAACAGTATAGACAATTCCCTAACTGGAAGCAAGTCTGCCCCGATGGAGTTTTTTAAAATTGAAATACTTTTGTTGAACTTGGAATTAAAAAAAATATAGGAGTGAATTCAGCCGCCAGTAATAGTTCTGCATACACTGTGAGGTGTAGACTTAAAGGTTAAATTTGACTTCAAATTTTTTTTGGTTAACAAATACATTATTCTGGTAAGAAAGGATTTTTCATCTCCACACTTTTTTGGTACAAATAATCGATTTCTAGTGCTAGGGCTATAAGCAATTAAATTTGTACTAAAATTTTCATGTTTGCATACTTGTCAAGAGACGTGCTCCAGACAGGAAAATTAATTTTTCCGGTCCAAATGAATCTTTTGTTTGTAAATTAATTTTGAGCACGGCCTTTTTTGACAATTACATGTGAATGGAATATTGTATACATAATTGTTTAAAGTGATTTTACTCTGTACATAAACGAAAGTTTTATTGGATCGGAAAATTTCTTTCTCCTCAGTGGAGTATATGTGTTATCCAGTAGAGTTATTATGTTATATAGTATATGTGTTGTCCGATGGTTCCACTGCAGAGTGCTTCAGTTCTAATTCTATTCGTATACCGCTCCATGTTTTTAAAATTCAGAAATACTGTACAAAATAGTGAAAACGGTATTTACAAATAGCTTATATTTTTACCTCAATACTGCTATTAAAACGTTGCCAATAAAAATGTTATAATTATAAGCAATGACTTTTCTTCACGGTGAATGATTTTTGTTATATATATTTGTTATATATACTATATGTGTCTAGAAGTAGCATTCCAAGAGATAAGATAGCTTTTTTATTTAAATATTGGCACATTTATAAATGTTTCATATATTTAAAAGGTTTTTCTCCAACAACTTGTATGTTATGCCATTCTATTCGCCAGTGCATAAAAATTCACAAAAATGCGGTATAGAAAATAAGTGAAACAGAGTTATAAGGTTAGCTAGATTTATTTTTTGATTAAAAAAAACAACATTATAAGACTTCACACGGGGAATAAACACCGATCGTATATTAAGGGCGTGTACCAGCCTGCCAGGTGACCAGTTTTTTTAAAGGAACTTACTAATAAAGTAACAATTTCAATTAATCTTCCATACCAGACAGACATTCATATTGTTTTCTTTTGCTTCTATCTGTTACGGAAAATTGATCAGAGTTATTATTTTGTAAGTTCGTTTCAAAGAATTGGTCACGTGCCAGTCTGGTACATGCCCTTAACCTTGAGTTCACGAAGCAACACGTGATCATACGTAATCACGTGGTAATTATAATATAACTCGCAGGGTGGTAAGCTCATGTGTCGATCATGTATTTTTAAATATTCAGTATCAGGGTTATAGAGATGTACAAACGCAACCTTAATTATTGAAAAAATTGTAAAATTTATTTTTTAAACATGATGACCATCCTGAAACCTTAAATCTTCGCATATTTCACACTGTTTTCAATCATTATTTCGTACATGTATGTTTGCAGCCTTGCTTCTAAATTTCTCGTCTTGAGTTGGGGCAGTCTAACTGCAAAATTTACAAAGTAATAAATGCCATTTTTTGTTACATTATCCTTTAATATTGCACATAATTGTATAATATTTTACCAGGCGATGTAAAATGATCTATTTATTCATGCTAACATAAATACTCAAAATCTGAAAAAATGAGTTGGAGTGGTATACGAGGAAAATGCGAGTTGGGGCTGTATACGAACTGAATTAAAACTGGAGCCTTTTGCCTTTTTTTGAAATTTTGCAATCCTGTGGATGCTGAAATATCTACCTGAAAATATGTCAATTGTACAGAATATTTTTATATAAATACTGTATTTGTTTAAAAAAAACTTTTTTAAACAATCAACGACTGACTTCTCAAAAAATGTACCTAGATATTCATAATAAAAACGTATTTATTTAAATAAATTGTACAAATAATAGCTAAACTAGCAAAATAGCGATCGAGATTTTACAATGTTGCAGTGTTGAATTGAACTCTTATTCAATTAAAGCGTGATGGCTTAATCTAAATCATCTAAAATTAATTTTTTGAATTTTTATCAACTCATATTTAAATGTTTCCAATTTACAATTGTCCTGATTTGAACTAATTTATTTTCATACCATTTTAATCATGAAATAAGTATTGAGATTGTTGAAATATGAACTTTTATATCAATTTAATTCTAAATTATTTATTTTCAATGGTGTGTAAGGTTCAAAATTATCAGAAATGCGAACATATACAATTTCAAAACCTTAATTTAAAAAAAAGTATAAATCTAAACGATTAGAGTTTAAAATATCCAAATTTACACGATTTTTTAAACTATGCAATTAAAATACTTTGAATAAGACGCAATTTGAAAGCGGCTAATTTAAAAGTTTTGTATTTTAAATGTTTTTGTTTCACAATTGTTAAGATTTAAAACGATTCAGCTTTAGATTTTTCAACAAAGAAGAAATTAATTTTTTAACTTAAGTTGAATCCGGAACACTTTAATAATCTCAGAGGCGAACGCAGTGGAGGGTTTTGGGGGTTCAACCCCCCCCCCCCCCAAATGTCAGAAATTTTCCGTTTATCAATACATTGTATAATAATATAATAGTTCTAAAATATATTCATCTACCCCCCCCCCATTTTTTTCTGCGTTCGCCCCTGAATAATCTAATGGAAATGTCGATGGACTTAGCAACTTTTAGCTTTACTTGATATTCAAAATAAAAATTATGCATAGATCGTTAAGGAAATCATCTGAAATTAACATCTGAAAGAACATATATGTTTCTATTTATTTCACAAATAAATAACACTATTTAATAGAGACAAGTAACATTTGGAGTATAAGGAAAACACTTTTCAAGTTTGGAATGAGTATCTGCAATTTTCATAAATATTTATATTGACCTTATATATTGACCTATATTGACCTATATTGACCTTCGGAGTTTTAAAATAATCTAATATTTCAGCGTAATTCATTCATGTAGTTTAAATTCTTTAGAACTTTAAAACATCCGAAGATATTTAAATACTAACTTTAAGCGTAAAAATGTCAAAATCTTCCGTTTTTACTGACATTGGTGTAATAAAGCGAGAAAGTATAATTTTTCAAGAAAACTCAATCTCGTTAAAAAGTGTGGACTTAGCATTGTTAGCTTTCCCCGCTGTAATTAAAATATTGTACATTTTTTCAGAATTTTGTTGACCTTAAAAGTGTACTAAAAGTTATAAATTTAAATAAATTTAATGCGAACGGGAAAATTTGTTGTGTTTTTTTATGCCTAGACAGAAGCACTGTGTGACATCTTGTGTTTGCCCTATGTACTAAAGTTTCATTTATCACTTGTAAGATAATCTATCGACAGTAGATAGAAAATTAGAGGTAAATCATTGTAGATTGTGTTACTTACAATTAATAAAAAATATAATAAAAGTGGATAAAATATTCTGTATATAATTAATGCGTATTGTGATTTGTATCACCTGAGACTTGAAATATTGCAACTTTCTACATTATCGGTGGATATTTTTCCAACGCTCCATGTCAGTAATTGTCAGTGGATCCTGAATGACCGTAAGTAGATAAATCACTTAATGAACAGACATACTGTACTTAGGAAAAATTTAATTGTATATGCTTTCTAAGGTTGTTCAGAAATGAGGCAAGTCATACGATTCAAAGTTTCGCTAGATTCACAAATGTAAAAATTATGCAGTTTATTATATATAATTTAGAGTTTCACTAATTTCACAAATTGTGCTATATATTATTCAAATCTACATAATTTGTTCAGTTGTTAAGTTCTTGAAACACTTATAAGACTAATTTTCCTCTATAAATTAATGTTACTACAATTAATAATATAACAAACTATTTATCAATATTACATTTTTCATTGCCATCAAATGTATAAAATAATTTAAAGATCTGTTTTCTAAGTTAATGATATAATAAAAACTTAAATCGTCACAGGAAGAGGAATTATACGGTTTTGTTGAGATAAGAAAAATAATATATCTCATAAGAATGATAAAAAACAAAACTTTTTATTTGTCTTTTTTCTGTAAGCGTGACAATGTCTACTTTGTATCAACGTAATTACTCAAGCATAAATACATTCGCACGATTAACATGAATCTTTTTCTTGAATTCACTCCCAGCACAAAAATGAGAAATCGCCGCACACGTGCGACGCTAAAAAGGAATGCATATTAATTCATTTGGAATGCACTTTAAAATTTACAAATATATTATATTTTATAATACTATGTACACATTCGCGCGAAGCCGTTTAAAATCATAAAAGAAAAATCTTCTACCTATATCACAATAATCTATACATTTGAAAATAAAAATTAGATCGAGTACAAAATTCTGAAAAGTGAAGCAAATTTTTCTCCTCCATCAATAATCTGATAAAAGAAGAAACTAATACTCATAAAAAAGTTGTTAAAAATACCAATAACAACGTAAAAATAATAAACTTTGCTTCACTACACTTTCATCGAAAATCTAGAATTTTATATTTTAGCAACGTTCTTCGAGAGATTCTCCAACTGTAACATTATTGGTTTTGGGAGATCTTCTCCGACCTGAGAGTTGAGATATTCTTTCAAATCTGCAGCTTCTTTTTGCCAGAAATCTTTGGGTAACTTGAAGAGCTCTTCCAAGTCGATGTTTTCGTTAATGCCTTCTAAATTAATAGAGTCGGGTTTTGGAACGAAACCGATGGCTGAGTCTTTTGCGATGTCTTCTCCTTCTATCCTACGCAAAATCCAGTCAAGAACGCGAGAGTTTTCACCAAATCCGGGCCACAAGAATTTTCCATTCTTTCCTTTTCTGAACCAGTTGACGTGGAAAATTGCTGGAAGTTTCGCGTTTTGTACTTCCTGCATACTCAGCCAGTGCTTAATGTAGTGACCGAAGTTGTAACCGAAGAAGGGCCTCATTGCGAAGGGGTCGTTCATTATCACCTTACCCTGGAAGTAAGTTAACGGAAAATAATAAGAAAAAGGATCGTTGATAAAAATTTAAAAATTTAAATTTAAATTTAATTTAAATTTAATTTAATTTAATAAAAGTTGTCAATTCTCAATATTGAAACTGACCTTGAACTCTGCAGCAGCCGTTGCTTCTGACCTCATAGTAGCACCTATGAAGACACCATGTTCCCAATTTCTAGCCTGATAAACCAAAGGAACGCCTTCAGGTCTTCGTCCTCCGAAGAGGATAGCATCAATTGGAACACCTTCTGGATTTTCCCACTCAGGATCGATTATGGGACACTGATTAGCTGGAGTACAGAAACGTGAATTGGGATGAGCTGCTGGAGTTTTAGATCCAATAGACCAGTTGTTACCATGCCAATCTGTGATCTGTAAATAAATATTAGGCCATAAATGTATTGTTGTTATTTTTAAATTATTGAATTTTATTATTAAACATTAATTTGTAATACCTCGACGTCTTCGGGAACTTCTTTCTCCATTCCTTCCCAGAAGACTCCACCTTCACTAGTCTTGGCTACATTTGTGAAGATTGTGTTTTTGAAGATGGTCTTCATAGCATTGGGATTTGTTGCCATACTGGTGCCAGGAGCAACACCAAAGAATCCGTTTTCTGGGTTAATTGCTCGGAGAACACCATTCTTGTCAAATTTCATCCAGGCAATATCATCACCAACACATTCGATCTTATAACCAGGAAGAGTTGGCTGCATCATTGCTAGATTGGTCTTACCACATGCACTTGGAAATGCAGCAGCGACGTAACGCTTCTTGCCTCTTGGATTTGTGATTCCAAGAATCTGAAAGCAGTAGAATTTTACAATTATGAAACATTACAGATACTAATCAATAACTCAACTAGCAATATCCTTCCGGGTCAGATAAATTATTCTTTTGGAACTGCAGTAAAATATACGTACCAACATGTGTTCAGCAAGCCAGCCTTCATCCCTAGCAATGGTTGACCCTATCCTAAGTGCGAAGCACTTTTTTCCTAACAGAGAATTTCCACCATATCCACTTCCATAGGAAACAATTTCGTTGTTGGCTGGCTTGTGAAGAATGATAGTTCTTTCAGGATCACATGGCCAGGAGAGATTCACATTCACCTTAGAATCTGATTTCGGCATTCCGACGGAATGCAGACACTTGACGAAATCATCCTTGCCTAGAACATCCAAAACCTGAGAACCCATTCTGGTCATAATCCTCATGGAGCAGACGACGTAGGCAGAATCGGTTATTTCGATGCCAATTTTGGATAGCGATGATCCCATGGGTCCCATGCTGAATGGTATCACGTACATAGTTCGACCTTAATTTAAAAAAAAAAATATTAACCATACAGATTACAATAATTTACTGAAGTGTCAGTATGAAATTATTTCAGAATTTCTCAAAAAAATAATTTACCAAGTTTCACAAGTACATCTTATCGTTTTGGGTTATTTATCAAAAAATATGTAAATATTAAATCTGTCAGTCAGGAGAATCCTCTTGAGGAAAAAAACTACATGATTTGTTATCGACTGAACCCAATGGTCTTGTTTACTCGAGAGGAGAGTCAGACAATGATCAGCGTGCGTATATCTTTTTAAAACAGAGATGAGAAATGCAAGCCTCGTCAGAAACAATCACTACAAATTTCACAGAAGTTTTCGTTTCCATATTTTGAAACGTATGAAATCTTAAATAGTTAATCAATGTCAGAACAATTTACTTATTAACAAAGATTAGATCAATTTATGAACGCTCAAGTACCGTAAACAAATTCCCTTCTAATTTAAACCAACAGGGTTAATAATAATATTTGTCATTGAAGCCAAGATATTTCCATTAAACTAAATAGGGAAACCCCAGTTTTTCGAAACATTCGATTTTAAGGAAAAAATATATAATTATTATGATAATTATTATTATTAATGAAAGGAGATTTTTAAATCTTAATAAACCTAATTTTTTCGGTTAAAGAGACAGCTAATCGGACCTCAGTGATCATTTTTGTACAAACAAATTTCCTATTGTTGTTTTTCATGGAATAACAATAGCCCAGGTGAAAAAGTTATATTTAATTTATATATATTGGATAAAACGCTTATATTTTTAATTTGTTTTACATAGAAAAGTTCATAAAACTAATGAAAAATATCATTCTCTTATTCCACTATATATAAAATATATATAACTTTTTTACCTGGGAGTGATTCATTATTTTCGAGTATCTAATTCTAATTCTTAACCGATTCCTAGCTTACCGACATTTTTTCGAAACTTACGTTTGCAGGAACATTTTGCAAAATTTTAGAAATCAAATAAAAGTTAATAAGTATTACATGGCCTGAACTCATACAAAATTTAATTCATTTTCTGGGATTATTGTGACATTGAAGTCACAGCGATTATATATAGTGTAGAGATAAGTAAAATTTGTTGAAAATTATTACAAAAATAATACTTTTATCAAGAAATTCAAAATAGTTGTTTCATAAATTTGGAAACATGATATTAATAATCGATTTGGCTCAAATTATCATCAGGTGTGAGCTTAGATCACCCTAACTCTTATAAGTCTGTTATAATTATTCTTTCTCAAACGTTTTTTCTCTGAACATAAAATTGCAGCTTCATGATTATTTACCTTTCATGCATCCTGGAAAGCGATCCATTACAGCTTGGTCCATATCTTCGGGTGAGATCCAGTTTCCGAGAGTTCCCTTGACTCCACTTCGAGCCGTGGGAATAGTTTCATTTTTAGATTTTGTGCAGATAAATGTCCGACTTTCGACTCGGGCAACATCCGCTGGGTTAGTTTTTGCCAGCCAGCTACAGAAATGGAAAATAGTTTCATTATCGATTCTCGACAAGTCACTGCTAAGGCCATATCAATGTTATAAATCATTTGTTATGATACAATGTCACTTTATCAGTGATACAGTTGTTGACTGTGACGAAGTGAAACTAATGCAATTATCTTACTGCTAATTGTATTTGTTTCAAAAGGTACATAGAAATTAACTATAATTTTTATTTTTCGATATAGAAAAGCAAATCCTTGGTACAAATTCTAAAAACAATTCAAGTCAAATTCTTCGTGTTGCTTCATAAAAACATACGTACCTAAATAATAAATTAATATTTATACATTATACTATAATTGATAGCAACACAATTTTCTGACATTTTTAATTGATTGTTTTGATGAAATAATGACATATATAGTGCGAATATTTTATTTTATTCTTTTAGAATTTTACTTATTTACTAGTGGCTAAAGATAGCTAACTTGTTTGTTCAAACTATGGATTATTTCTTGCAGTGAACAATTAAACAGGTGGGCTTTTCTTTTTAATTTCGAAATAGTTCAAAGACCAGTTGGGGCGTCGCTACGGACGAAATTCTTTCTGCATATCATGTATTTTCGTGATAACTCTAACGGCTCATATAAAGTCACGGTCACCGTTCTAACCATTCTGATATAAGCCTGACGTTTTTTGTTTGAATTCATTAAAGGAGGCATTTCATAATACCAATAAAACTTTTTGTAATTACAAACATTTTCATTCATTTTGAAAAATAGTGTTAAGAGACTAGGCTAAAGAAGAAAGTTATATCAACCTAGTAAGTGTAACTTGAGGTAATGTGAACTATCCAGTATCCAGTTTCACTTTCGATCTGGTTGCATCTGAATTGCCAGTTATTTACGAATAAAAAGGAGAAAAATACTAACCAGTTAATGTATTTTGGTAAAGGCTCGATGGTCCCCTTTTTCACTAAAAGCTTGACGAGTTGATTGTTTTCAGTTTCACTTCCATCACAGATATAAACGTCATCAGGTTGGCATAGTTTGACACATTCTTCAATATAAGAGCGAACTTTTGGTGCTAGAGGGGTGTTAAGATGGCTGATTACGGGTACATTTCCTATTTTATCATAGTATTCGTTCTTTGATTTAGGATTTTTAGCTGCATGGGTCATCAAGAAATTGGCAAATCTGAAGAAAAACAAAAAAAATGTGTTATTGGATTAAGAAAATAGGACATAAGCTTTAGGAAAAAATAAGGATGTCCACAAATAAAAGCAAGATATTATAATATTCGTTTAAAAAGTGGAGCACTGGTTGGAGGAATGTGAAGAGGTGGAAAAGAGTTGGATAAGTATGGAGGTATTGTTGCATGAAAAGGGGGACGAAAGGGCAGTGGCATGTGTGAAGGGGGTTTTGGGTAAGATGGGGTAAGTTGGGTAAGAAGAGAAAGAAGGAGAGCAATGGATAAGGAAAGATTGTATATAGGAGAGAAAGTAGATGTAGGAAAATTGTTCATTTTGTAAATAGTAGATAAGGATTAGGGATTAGCTGCGGAGGCAGAGGCGTCATGCGTGCGAGGCGAGAAAGTAGCGATGGAAAGTAGTGTGGATGGATGTTAGTTTTTAAAGAGTTAGTTGTAAGAAAATTCTGTAAAAATGGAAGTGTAAGCTAGTCAATTTTTTAAGGTCACTTGGCTGAAAAGTACACGTTTATCTATCTATCTACATAATTTATAATCGTTTACTAACATTTAGAAAGAAACATATTTTATAACAATATTTCTTGTGAACGGCTAAACAGATTTTGATGATTCTTACGTTGAAATTTTTGTTTAAGAACGTATATTTCAGAAATGTTCTTTTCAAGTATAAAAACCATGAATTTGCTTAAAAAATATCAATTGTTTACAAACCAATTTAACATTTTTTCCTTCGGCAGAAGCAATTTTTTGTACGTTATTTTGCATTTTTTCTGGAACACAATGCGAAATGAAATATTAAGTAATTTCTATTATTTCACAGCATATACATTTTTTATTGCGACGCTAAAGGGCTTAGAGCCTGTTGTGCATCATTAGCACGTTCGCTGAATTGAAAATTTTATTTTTCTTGATTCACATATTGACTACTTATAGAAAATGTAGGTGACCACTGTGAAGAACAGGGAGAAAGGTTTCATCAAGACATCCGAGAAATGGAACGTAGGTTCCAAAAAAATGAAATATAAACATAATTAAGGACTATTGTTGGAGCCTCAAAACAGATTTACCTGTAAGAGGAATAAAAAGAAAAAGAATTTTTCGATACACAGATCATTTGCGAACAAAAGAATACGATATTTTCAAAAATCGGTCTAAATATATGTCTACATGGCGAATGTAAAATAAATTGCAAACATTGTTTTAAAATAATAAAAGTAAAATTCGTTTATAAAAAATTATGTAATTGTTTCAAAAAATTAAAATTTTCCTATATTTATAGAAATTTAGTTTAGTCGTTTACGAGAAAAATATTGATCACGTTGTAACATTAAATTTCTATTGTTAATAATTTTTGCAAACAAATTTTGTTTGCGACCAAAACCTGGGGAAATCTTTTCTAACATTAAGAGCTACTAAGAACTTAATTTAAGAGCGAAAAAAGGTGACTTTCGATAATTTGACCTTTACTAAATGTTCAAACTCGAATAAAAAAACTGCCTCGCGCTCGATGGTAAATTTGTCTTACGCTTCCCGCTCGATAATGTATTTACCTCGCACTGTGCGCTCGATCTTTGTACTTTACCCACACTTATGCGCGAAACTTTTAAAATTAAATGACAAAGCATCGACAAATGTAATTTGGTGATTGTGAATTCTCTTTTTTTAAAGCCCCTTCGACTTTAACGAACACAGTATCATCACGTGTTCCGTGCGTCACACTCGATTTTGTCCAAGATGCGAATTTCTCTACATACCAAATGTATTTTATATTTATTTGTCTACCTCGGTCAGGGGTTGCTTATTCCGATATTGCAAAATAAAGTACAAACTTTATTTATCATGATGACTTTAATATTTGTTCCTTACTTTGCACTAATTTTTATTGTCAGCAATCTTGAAAAATGTATATCATTTCAATAAATTTATATTATTACAATACATAATATGCATTAATATCGAAAGAGACGTATTTTCATTGTCTTGTTTTTATAATTAAAAAAAAGTGCGCATCCCGTGAGAAAAAAAAACAAATTTGTTATTATACATTTTATTGTAACTTGTGTCGTTTTTCCATAATTTTTCAATTGTTTATGCTCAATGTTTTTTTTACGATTTGAGAAAATTTGTAGATATAATCTAGGCGAAGATTTTTGTTAAATAAAATGCTATTGTAGCTTGTGTCGTTTTCGCAAAAAGTTTTTTTTCTTTATTTTGAATGCATTTTTAATAGAAAACTTTGTGACAAATTTGTGAATCTTTTCTGGTTGGAAAACTTTTGTCTTTATTTTTTTCGTCTCTTGTGTGATTTTTACAAAAATTAATTTTTTTTATTTTTGTTATGCTATTTTTTACGATTAAAACACAAACGACGCGTCCATAAAAAATTATTCCTGACAAATTTGTAGCTCTTTTTTACTTTAATAATTTTTGCCTATTAATTTTTCCATAGTTTGTGTCCTTTTTTCAAAAGTTTAATTTTTTTATTGGTAATGTCATTTTTCACGATTAAGAGAAACAATTCGCATCCTATCAAAAAATATTGTAATTTTTTTGTAGCTTGTGGCCTTTGTCAAAAAAATTTATTTTTTATTTTTAATACTGTTTTTTACGAATAAAACAAAAAATATGCGTTCTATAGACCATAAGACATATTTATTTTTTATTTTTCATTACTTTTTTGTGGGTTCAAAATTAGAATTTTTGATATTTCAAGAAAACCGAAAAAGTTACAATGAGAATCTTTTATGTTTTACAAAAAGTAACATTTTGCTTCTCCTGACTTTTCTTTATATCGTGCGTTTTTGGCCCAAATTTTAACTTACGTTTTTTTTTTAGTATTGTAAATTCTATAACTCAGGTCATTTGGTTTTTTTTTTATTAAAAAAAGTTATAAATATAAATTGTTGTTCTTTTTAAGTACTACTAATACTCGTGCATAGAATTTTCAAATTCTAAAAAAGTGGTCTCAACAATTTTGAAAATGCTCAACTTTTTGAAGTTTTATAAAAACTGGCTGTCCAACGAACTTGAGCTTCAGTTTAGGACACTTAAATAGTATTCAAAGGCTAATCCAATCTATCAATTCTCTATCGAAAGTTATTGTGCTAACTGATAACGAAATAAAAATATACAGACACAAAGCCAAACACATACGCGAAAACCTGATTTTCAGGTTCAGAATGTCACAAAACGTAGACATTTGACAAAAACTAGATCAATACAACAATGCAATATAGGTCGATTTTTTGACTCTGCATACTTTTTTTGGGGTGTCTATGTAATTTATCAATGATCAAGAAAACGGAAGACTTAGTTTCTTATTATCTAGTAAATGAAAATAAAAACCCAAGCACACTTAGAATAGTACATTTTTTTATAAAATACCATTTCTATATTTAGAACAATATGTATAGCAAATTTTTTCACATTCTAATTGCAAAATTAATTACATTCTACATAAACAGCTTAAAAATTGCTCTTTATTGAAGTTCAACAAGCAAAAAATGTATTTTTTAAAACAATATTATAGATCTGAAAGTTTTACTGTTAAAAAACTTAATAAACAGAAAAATGTATCTGAACGGAAGTATACAATAACATAATGGATTTGATCCATTTTTTGCTAGTTGATTGATTTATTAGTACTAATTTAATATTTCATAGTATCAATTAAAAAAAACTGAACATATAAAATACGTATCATCAATAGAAAACGATTAAAATCTCATAGAAATTTAATTTTCCAGAGTATAAATAAATTCTATTAGCAATATTATTGTGTTCATTCCAAGCGGAAAACTCCTTAATAGTAGTAGTGGAGACCGCCCTACAGATGGAAAAAGTCAAATGTACTACTAATGAACTAAATATTCTGCCTAGTATTATGCAGAATTTTCCGCACAACTCGCAGTTCAGATTACGAAAATTTCCATAATATTAACCAATACTGAAGCTTAACAGAGAACGTATTTAAAAAATATTTAATAGAAACTGAATTATCATTAATTACATAGTTTCGATTGACCAGCAATACGAAAAACCTTAACCTCGCAACAAATTGCATTAATATATCTCTAAATATGAATTGGTCTAAAATGTTACTGAAATAATAATCAGAATACATGCTAACTAAATATCTGAGTAATATTAGAGGATATATGTAAGGTATGTTTTAAGAAAAGCTAGTTGTTTAAATACTTTTAATTTATCCTTAATTGTTATTAAAATTTTTATTTTGTAGCAAAAAAGAAAATTTAGTAAAAACACCAAAAATGTCTAATAAAAAAACGCTGTAAAATGTGGTAATCGATTATTGATTCCATTTAGTTTTAGTATTGTAAAGACACCCTAAACTTCCACCTAAAGAAATGGAAAAATTATTTAATTATTTAATTTTTTAATCGTACACTTCAATGGACTTTTGTTCGTCAAAGTCTGAGGAAACGATTCCTGGCAGTAATGGTTCGCAATAATTTTTATGTTGCAAATATAAAAATAAAAAAATAAAAAACTAATTTCAAAACATAGTAAGCATCGGCAGGGGTTTTGCTATTTGGGAAAAAAACGAGGTCATTTCGTCGGGCAGAATCCGAGTTTTCGCGAGTAAAATTTTCCTAATGAAATGGAAAAATTCATCATATTAAAAGAATGTAAATTTTCAATCAGTGAGATTCACATCAACACCCTGATTTCACCGATGGTCCGAAACCCTTTAAGGACCACCCGCACCGCAATTATCCTCGTCTACAGGAACTTCATCACGCTTCATCGGAAGCTGTGCCATACGCTATCATAAGGCTTGTGGTGAAATTTCATTTTGAAATGATACAAAGGGAATCATCAGCAATTTCAAAAGAAAAAAAACTTACTGTGGATAAAGTGAGTCAATAGAGGCCGGCATCCTGGCCACCTTCTCAAACCTAATTTTTCCGGCAAGTATCGAAAACCCCGATGTCGTGTTGTTCCTCACAATCTTGGAAGCAGGTTCACAAATGTATCTTGTACATTTATCAAATCCAAGAAAATTTGAATTCACTATTCCGGAAAACTTCCTAGCCCCGATTTTAGGTATGGGGTACTTCGTGAAACTTGAACAGCGAGCATTCCCCGTTAGATGGAATCCCGTTAATATCCATCTGATCGTTGGCATATTCTGTCGAAAAGTAGTCGCAGCTTTTATACTATTCAAGGGTTATGACAACCCCCGGAAATGCAGTCAGTTGATTGGCTAGACTTTTTGCTCTTTGGACTTCCGGCAGTAGTGGGGGCGAAAATACGGTCACCTCTTTGGAGTGTTGATAATTACGCTAGACTGCGTTAGTTGAATCTGAGCTGAACGGAGGTGCAGATCGTGGGTGATGAATGATCAATGTTGGAAGATTTCTAAATAATAGTAAATGACTCCAGTTGAAAACTGGAGTGTCACTGACAGAGATCTTGAACCCACTGAGTAGGATTGAAAGCGACAGTGCGACTGTAACAGTTTCCGCGAGTAAAAGGGGCCTGACTCGACGGTTGTTTTAATCGACCTCTTACAGTAAATCAAGTTCGCCGCACACACTCCGGTTATATACAAGTCCGTTACAGTGAGACTCTTCGTCTTCTATTTTTCGACTCTTCTTTTACGCGCTATCTAGCACGCGCATTTGTAGAGTGTTATTTACGCGCGGATGGATCGGGTAGACTGATCTAAATGTCGCTGATGCACTTATCAGCCAGAGCGAGACTGTCTTGTTTCTTTTTTTGGGCGGGTCAAGACCCCCCCTAAATTATGACGTTGGATGCTCTTGAGGTTTCTCCATACTCCATATAATTCGTTTAATAATGACACTAGCCGTTTTCAAAATAACTTTGTTTTGGCGTGTGGATGTATATCGTATAGATATAACAGAAGATTAAACTGATTAACCGATTAAAGCAGATTAAAAACTCAATTTTTATCACCTAATATGATATTTGACTGGAGACAATTTTTATTTACGATTAAAATTCAAATTATGCAAATGCGTTAGTTATCGGTAGGCACATAACCAAGTATTAAGATGAGAAAAGTATACTAATCTGTAAAAGGATATTGAAACTTTCAAAAATCACATTTTTGATCACACGCGGAAAGAGCGAGTCTTGTTATACGAAAAATATTGTGCCATCTGGCGATAACTGATGCGGTGAAGATTATCAGTGCATCTACCTTAGATTAGGTTTATTGTCACAAAACATATAAACCCCGAAGCAACTTAATAAACAATTAACAAAATAATATTAGGAAAATTGAAATTTTGTTCAAGCTGACGCACGCAATTGATGTATACCGAACGCCATCCAAACATTCACTGTGTTCACAGTCGGCTCCCCATCTAGCTTGCAAGGGTAATAAAATTTACTTTCTGTTAAAGTGCACTTAGGTCCGCTTACCTGAATCTGCTTTCCCATTAACACCTAACTTGAGAATAAGAGATTTTGGAACCCTAAATCTCCGAGAAGGATTTTGTTTAAATGAAATATCACTTAATGCTCTGGCAAACTATATAAAAGAAAAACGGAGCTTATTTTTAAAGCAAAACTGATAATTGAATATTGAATAATAAAAGTGTGAGCATGAATATTATGTAATATAAAATATATAATTACCGTGGTTCCTATACAATTATGATTTCAGTAAAGCTCCCTGAGTACAATTGTTTTTGTTATAGAAGAGTGTTTTTAGAAAAGTCTTCTTGCAATAACCTTTTGAATCTGAAGATACTGCAAAAGACTTCTATTTTACTAAATTCAGGTCAAAATATAGTTCTAAGTAAACGTTTGAACTACATGCAATAGCAATTATTACTAGCAATTGGTGGAAACAAAAAACTTATATTAAAATTGTTTTGTCACCCTAATGGAAAAATCTTCTAGCTCTGCCCAGCCCCAAGCTAGACTGTCTAGATACTAATCTTGTGCAAATCAGGCAGTCTAGTCTGGAGCCGCTGTTTATACACTCTAGTTAGAGGTATATAATAAAGAAATAATTAATAATATATAAATACTAGATAATAAATAAATGACTAAGCAATATTTTCTTTTCTTCTACAACACTGATGACAAAAATTGTAGGCTAAACTACACGAAAAAAACGAGCAAAACAAAAAATATTTAAATTAAAACAAGTTATAATTATTAAACGTATTTATACTTGTGACGATATCCAAACTTATATTTTAAAAATAACGCTAGAAAAACGCATTCGTAGAAAATTCGCAAGGACCGAGAATGATCGTACTCTAATAGTGAGTAGAGACTTTCAAATATTAAAATTTATATCCAACAAGAAAAGAGGATCACTCATTTACTAGAAATACTATAATTGAGCGTGTGGATTCCAGAACGTCCTTAGCGCTCGGACTCGCTCTCCCAGTGCCTTGCGGAAACGCGGAAAAATTTCCGAAAATTACCAGCTTTAGAAATTCACTACGTAAAAATATGGCTATATGTGGCTTGACGAGCCGCACAAATTTTATTACAAAATTTTGTTGATCAAATTGATAGTTTTATTACTAAAAATTAAAAACAGAAAATTTTCATTGTATCGAAAGCAATAACTTTTTTAACTAAACTCGCGAAAACTCGGATTCTATTCGACGAAATGACCTCGTTTTTCCCCAAATAGCAAAACACCTGCCGATTCCTATTTTATGTTCTATGAGTATATTTGTTTTTTATATTTGCAACATAAAAAGGATTGCAAACCCTTACTGCCAGGAATCGTTTCCGCAGACTTTGACGGGCAAAATTATGCAGGGAAGTTTCGCCGCCGGAAAACTTCCAGTGGAAAATTTGTTCCTTGATATTTATGGAAAAGTTTGACAAACGAATTCGGTTAAGGCGAACACTCGGTTAACACGTATAGAAATTGCGGTCTCGGCAGGGTTATACAGGACCCTTTGCAGTTTTAATCGGTTAACTAGAATTTCGGTTGGTACGAACTTCGAACAACTTCCGAGGTCCCATCGGTTCTTTTGTTCCACATAACATGAACACGTTTATGCTCCTCGGTGAGTCATTTTTATAATGAGCGTCGCAGGACCCTATGGTCTATACTCTATGTCTATGACTCTATGCAACTGTTGCTAAAAGACAAAATACTACTTCATACACATAATTAGATGCTTTCGAAAGTAGCTTAAACAATTTATCATTATTTTTTGAAATTTTCTCTTTGAATAGAGATAGAAAGTTGCGGGGTTTTCAAAAAAATTTCCCTTTTTGTCCAATTTTTAATTAAACTTAAGTGATACTTTATTATTGTTAACAAAATTTCCTATTACAGTAATGTGAATAATAAATTAAAGTAGAAAAATAATTGCCTCAATAAATTATTGTTGCTTAAAGCTATCTTCTCTGATGTTGATGTTAAGCAGTTGCAGTTTTTGTTGTAAAATTTTAATTTATGATTGTAACTATCTTTTCTTGGATGAGTGCAAGACAATTGCTCTTTTTTAAAAATGTTTAATTTTACTTTGCCTTTTTAGTTATGAAAGTGCAATGGATAAGTATTATATATAATCATATTTTAAACAATCTCTTCCTTTTTTGTGAACATTTATTTCTGAAATAAAACAGATATTTGAAATATGGTTCACAAGTCATTTACAGACCTAGCCCTCTCACCTACTCCTATATTATATTGCATTCTATGTTTCTGTCTGATGTGTAAGATAGTTTTTTTATTTGAATTAATTTGTTTTTAAACATTGGAGAGAGAGCAAAAAAGTACTTAAAAGAATACAATACTATTTCAAAAATGATTATTTTTGGGGTTTTCTTATTATATTTTTATAACTACAAAGTTAAAACGAAACTAAATATTTAAGAAAAAAGCAGATTTCTAGCATTACTCTATGAAAAGATTGTTACAAACAATATAAAATTGTTTATAAATAAGAATGTTTGTTAGTTTGCATTAACTTTTACATCAGTAAGTGAAAAGTCGAAAAAAATGTAAGAATTCAGAAAAACCCGCAACTTTCCAGTATAATTCAAATTAGGTGTCATTAACAATAATTTTGTAGTAATTGCTGATGTAAGTTGTTGGCTTTAGGGTCAGGATAATTGAAACTAATTAAGTTGTTTCAAACGTTTCGGCACACAATGATGGCCCTCATCAGTGAGTTTGATTAAATCTGTGAAAAGTACATGATATCTTGTAGGTACGCAGTTTTACATTTAGAAGAATAATTGTTTGATTAATATCTCAATAAATTTGTGTGCGGAAATTAAAGAATTTTGATTAAAGATTTAAATATAAGTATCCAAATTTGATGTCTTTTATAAAAATGTATTTCAATTAATCAGAAGTAGTGTAATAATGTTATTACTAACCTTATAAGGATTTATAACAATTACTTGGCATCATGACGTGTTTTTGTTTTTTTTTTCCTACTCAAGAGAGAGACCAGAAAGATTTGAACGTCGATGTTAACTAAAAACTGAGTGATAACGAATATTAACAATAATAGTAAATTATTTAAACAATTACCTTTTCAAACATTAATTAATTATCCACCTCGCTCTTATTGAATATTATTAAAATAATAATAAATTGTTTACAAATTTTTTTGTAAACAATAATTAGGTATCACTTAAGTTTAATTGAAAACTGGACATAAAGTAAAAAATGTTTGCAAACCCCACAACTTTCTATCCCTATTCTAAGAGAAAATTTCTAAAAACAATGAAAAATTGTTCAAAAAATTTTCGTAAGCACCTAATTATATGTATGAAGTAGTATTTTATCTATTAGCAACAGTTGGCAATAAAAAAACCAAAAATTCATAATTAGATCCCAGAAATCGCAAAACTCATTTTTTCAGTTATAGAGTTTTTTCAGGACCCTATAAAACAGACTTATGGTGGTGACATGTTGAAAATAATACTTATATTATATATCTCATTGTGAAGAGAAATGTTGATTTTCAATACTTCCAGCTGATGGTAAGTCTCTTACTGTATTTTTTCCTGAGACAAAAATTCATAAACCTGAAATGGCCAATTTTGTCACTTTATTTGTTTATATATTGTTCTCAATGCTAGAAATTTTAAAATTTCAAACTAAAATTATCTTAAAAATTTAATTCTGAACATTTAAAAAAAAAACTTTCGAATCGGTTTAAAAATTCGACCTGTGGGCGATTATAAACAGTAAAATCCTATTCTAGACGACTGTGGTCTGTCCGAGGGCGTCGGTCGACTCGAGTCGAGTACGCGCGCGGCAATAAAAAATCGCTTATTTCTTTTAAACAAAAGAACGATTTGGCTCAAATTTTGTCAATGTTTTCCTAAGACATCAAGGAACAACTTTGACAGTGGAAGTTTTCCGGCGGCGAAACTTCCCTACTGACTTTTGTCCGTCAAAGTCTGAGGAAACGATTCCTGGCAGTAATGGTTTGCAATAATTTTTATGTTGCAAATATAAAAATTAAAAAAAAAACAAATCTACTTTTAAAAAATAGTAGACATCGGCCTGGGTTTTGCTATTTGGGGACAAAACGAGGTCATTTCGTCGAGCAGAATCCTAGTTTTCGCGAGTTTAGTTTAAAAAGTCGTTGATTTCGGTACAATGAAAATTTCCGGTTTTTAATTTTTAGTATAATATAAAAACTATCAATTTAATTTAGAAATTTTTACGATAAAAGTTTTGCGGCTCTTCGAGCCACATATATCCATATTTTTGCGTAGTGAATTTCCCAAGCTCGTAATTTTCCCAAGCTCGCAATTTTCGTAAATTTTTTCGCGTTTCCGCAAGGCACTGGGAGAGCGAGTCCGAGCGCTAAGGACGCTATAGAATTCACACGCTTAATTACAAGACCCGAGAAACATTTGGTGGAAGCAAGAAAGTTTCTGATTGTTTAACTGTAGAATATGTTTATTTTGCTTAAAAACATATTATTAAAGATTTTTTAAATCTTCAAGAATATTATTCTTACATTGTTATATTGTATTCTGCTATTTTTTTAAATTAATATTTCAAAAATTCCAAAACTTGACATAAATGAAAAAAAAAATTCTTCGGAAAATATATATTTTTGTATCTTTTTAAGAATCTTTTTTTGAATCATAAATTTCATAAATACTTTTTGAATGTATAAGAACTCCCTGCGCTACAGTTTTTGTTGTTTGTTAAATCAGTATTTATTTTTTGTAAAAATACCATGGAATTTTACATATTTGAAAAAAGGCTCGATACTCTTTTTTCTTTCAATATTGGAAACAGCTGCGAACCTCCTGAAAGTAATAAAAAATAAAGAAAAGCAGAGTGAAAAACTAATTTCATAACCATAATTCAGAAAAACAGTCTGAGAGTTTCACTGTACTTTCTTACTCAGTTTTTAATGTGAAATAACATTCAAAGGGCTGGATACTTTATGTTCTTTAAATATTTTAAATTTATGTACACTACAAAAAACTGGTACACAATAAATAAAAGTCATGTGCAAAAACGCTTTAATAAACATAAAACAAGATTGTCTATGCGTTTTTTTATATCTTGTTTTGATTTTCTAACAGAAAGAAATTTCTCTTGAGGTGAAACGGTAACTTCCTTTGATCAGTTTGTGCAAAACCACTTCCAAAATAATGCATGAATTGAAATTTTGTTTTTCATTGTAAAAAGTTAAGCGAAATCTACGGCTGGCTTCTCTTAAAAATCCAAATTATTAATAAACAAAATTTTATTTAAACAAAATGTTAAATTATCTAATTCCGAAAATTTGTTATTCTCGATTAACGAGAAGCCCGCCATGCGGCAAGTAATAATGGACATGTTATAAGTGAAAAAATATTGATTTATTAATTAACTTAAACATCTTTTTGCACAAACCAAAACGAAATAAACAAATAAATAAATCTTTTGCAGATTTGAAGCTTGATAATAAAAAAAAAAAAAAATCCAGGCAAAAGTGAAGAAAAATCGGGTTTTAGTTCCTGGATTTACCACCAGGTGTCACTGTTATTCTATTCTTGTTTTACAGATCGATACTTAAGCTTATATAATTAATTTCCTTTATTTTTTAAATAATGAACTCGCAATGTAAAGTTCAATGGCTTATTAATTCATTTTTCAATATATGTTTTGATAATAAAAATAAAAGACGAATTTAAGCCCATCTCCGCAAAAACTGTAATGTCGGTAAGGTCGAGACATTACTTTAGACTTTTAGAGAGACGAAACTTCTGCTTATGATAGCTTGTTTTAAAAATAAGATTAGATACTAATAAACATTAATAATATTGCATCAATAATAATATAATTTAAATGCAACAAATATAAAATACATTAATTAATTATATAATATATTATGCTTATAATTAATTAATTTAATTAAATATATGATAAATAAATAATATCAAAATAATAACATTACATCTCTAAATTGATTGTACAATTATAAGCTCTTTACAATGAAACAATATTACATATTATAAGAACATAATTTTACAATGTATTCTCGATCATATCATCTCTGTTTGAAGATTTTGGGACAGAAACGTTTCGTTTGTGCAAAACCCCGCTTAGAATAATGAAAAAATTGCATTTTTGATGATTTAATATTAAATATCATAATATTTCTCACAGTGGACTTCTCTTAGAAATAATTTTGTTTGACAACTACATATTTTTTATCAACAAAAAGTAAGTGATTCTCGATATCATCTATGCATGTGGTAAGCCGGATTCAGGTCCCTCGGCTTTTTTCCACAGAAATGAAAAATTTTTAAAAACTGAATTTAAAAGTAAAGCCAGGAAGAATTGTAACACACATAACCTCAAAATAAACACACATTAATAAAATTCAGCAAAACGAATTTGTTTTTAATTATTCCACAAATGAAGCGTTCCGGGACGTCCGTTCGCATGTTCGCTATAATTTCCCAAATTTTGAAAACAAAATCTTTATTATTGTACGAAAATAGCCGAGGGAACCTACCACTAGTACAATTGATCATTTTCTAACTATCACATGCCCTTACAAATTTTTTTCGATCAGTAAGTCCACAAAGTCCAGATTTGATGAAATCCGTGACTCAATTTTCACATAAAACCAGCACCTTCTCAGTGAGATGCAAATGAAAAAATGTGCTTGGGATAAATGATTGGATAAGTTTCACTCCAGCCTAATATACATACCAGATCCCATAGAAGCCGTTCCGATTTTGTAATTCCCAGAACTGCTGGGCTCCGCAGTTTTTTGGGACAGCACAAGAGACGGTTGCGACTCGCGCCTCAGAAATACCGCAGTGCTTGAGCACTTAGTCGAGTGTATTGCGCAATATTATTCATTCCCATTGGAAACGAATAAGGCAGCTCTGACTGTTTACGTTTCGAGGGTACCGATTTAGTAATAAGTCCAGTGCTAGGCAACCTCTGAAACCCGAAACTGTTATTATATGGGACTTGAAGCGTATTTATAGTAGAATAAAACAAGGTTACTAGTTTTGAAAAAGTTTTAAAATGACTATGTTTTATGCCCTTTTATCAATTTAAAAATTGTTAGGATATTTGAAGGAAAAGTGTTTGAAAAACAAAATCCAAATCGTTTTTTTAAATTTTGTTTTATGTTATAGAAGATCAATTAAAAAATTTACACTTGCAAATTTAGAAAACAAAAACATTAAGAATGAAACCAGGAAGAGCACAAAAGTATTTTATCCTATGCTGCCTGAAAATACTCGATTGAGATTTTTTCAGAAAGATCCGAGCGACTCAAAAGTTCGAGTCATCAGCTAAAAACAATAGAGGTGGTCCATCGTCTTTGAATTTTTTCATTGCAAAAGCTTACAATTCCTCTATGTACTGCAAGTGAAGAGTAGATCGTAAAAGTACAACCACAGCTCCTTTCATTGATTTCGCTCTATAACAGGATTAGATAAGGATCCTACTTAGTTCCGCAAGGGACTCGGCTTTGTTGGCTGAGGGCCCACTCTGTATGGCTATGGCCGAGTTGATGAGTGCTCCGCCTAGCTCCACCTCGATAACTAGAACTTTTAATTTTCAAAAATTTTTTCAGATTTGTTTTTAGTGCAGCAAGATCAGTTCTATTCTTTACAAGGTTGTGGACAAAATGCGATTTTACCCACTCCTCGATATGTAAAACTTGCTTTTCCCACGCTGTTGGGAAAAATATAGCCGTAAGCTGGTGTACAAAAGCTTTTTCAAATTCATTTTACATTCATGACATTCGCTAAAAAAGTTCCATTTGCACTCTTTGAGAAATATATATTCCTCAGTCTGCTTGTTTAAAAAAAGATGACGTTTAAATCTGAGGAAAATATTCGCCAAATATCAGTATCAGACAGTGGAAATAGCACTTTTTCTGCAATTCTACTTAATGTGTATTAAACATTTTTTATTGGAAAAGTGCTTTTAGATGCATTCTAAGGGCCTCTGCAATCCCATAAACAATCGTTACTTGGCCTTCGCCTACTCCGCTTCTCAGAAAATCAAAAAAAATTTTGATGGTCACCTTAAATAACCTTACATACCAGTGTGCCATGGGACCAATTTTTAAAACTACTCTAAAAACTTTTAAATCCTCATAAACTATTAAGTCGAATTAACTTTTCTTTCCAGATCACGTAAAGTTACGTCTGTCTGTTATAAGAAAAAAAATGTTATATTTTTATTCTCTTTATTTTCCCTAAAGAAAAGTATACGAGATTCCATCCGTATAGAAAATTTATAATTTATACGAGTTATTATTTTATGAGTAAGTTCTTTTAAATAGAAGAGTCGCTCACGTGACAAACTGGTAATTACCTTAAGCTTAAGGTCCCTGCAAAAAATGGGGAAATAGTAGTTGTAAAATTATTGTTAAATAGAGTTTTTTTAATAACGCGCCATAGACGGCAACATACCTGCACGTCAGCGCGCATTGGAGAGAGGAAGAAAGAACATCACCGGTCCACTTTCTCTCGGCCTTGCTTCAAAGTTGTTGACTTTCTATCGTAAAGCTCGAAGGCCCATTTACCTGAAACTAAAATTTAGGAAGCACCTGAAGTTTAGGGTACTTGCGCCAAATGACCTGTCTCTAAGGGTTCTCTAACCCTACATCTTACTTCCGCTAAACCTTATACCTCTTACAAAATTAAATAATCTCAATTTCATCTTTTGAAATGAGCCTGAGAACTGGGGTAATAAATAATATATACAACAGATCACTGGATGCTAATGAAATATGGGCGGAAAACTGTAGACTATTTAGATGCAATGCTTTCAGTTTAAACCCAAGATTCTAAATTGAATGGAAAATCCCAAACAGTGCTGTATATATTTTTAAAGTTAAATTTGAGAATGTTTAGGGGTGCAGTAGATTTGGGCGTGTAACGACTACAATACTATATATCAGTCGTCAAACACATTTAATGCATGTTTTTATTCCTCGCATCCGAATATCTACATATTTATAGAGACTTTATTTTTGAATTGAAGTCTGATGCATTTACACAAAAGGAGTTTGTAATTTCCTTATGTTACGGTTTTCTCCCCGTACCAAATTCATATAATGAAAATTTTAACAAAATTGCTTAAGGTGAAGGCAATTTTTCTATTTTTTAAGTGGTTATTGCAAAAAAAGCGTAAATTTCAATGTTTTATTAGATTTTAGGAAATATTCACTGAGAAATTATGTAGATGGACGAACACAAATAAATATTCTTATGTTATTATGTATCTGTATTATTCTTCCATCTTCCTAATAAGAATCTGTAGTTAACTCTTTAATTTACCACCTCAGTCTATTTTAAAGGAGCCCCTTCTTTGTTGAGTTTCTAATCCTTCTAATCCGTCCCTTGCAGAGTTTTATCGCAAGTAAGCTATGGCTCTCGACCCACCTGAGGGGGTTAGCGCAAGCCTCCTCCGAGCACCTTATATTTGAGAGTGAAACATTTTAAAATTCCCCATCTCACACCATGATTTCGTTTGAAAGAAATATAAGCATTATTTATTTTGATTATTATATAAAAAAGTGTTTTTTCCCTGCAAGAACGTCTTTTACCAAAACTTCTTCGTACACTTAAGATTATATGTAAGAGAAAAAAAAACCAAATGTTTTGATCCGTTCGGTCTTAATCGTACAATCGTACAGTTAGGATTGCGCAATGCTTTGCTATTCTATGCAGCCGTAAATCGCCATTTTATTTGAGATTAAATGATTATTAATTATTTATTATTATTCAATATTTATGTTTATTACATATAGCACGAAACACGTATATTATTATGGGTGATCTTCCGAAAAGGCTGTATGTCCGATTTCCTTCGGGCTCCGTATACTTATGTATCTTGACGCGAATTACGAATATGAAAGTAAAAATTGGCGCAAATTTTATCAAAAGATTTTTTGGGTTTTGCATATTAGCTGAGATAACCCCAAAAAACTAGGATTTTTATAGTTTTTTGATGATTTCACCATGGAAATCAAATTTGCGCCAATTTTCACAATTATATTTGTAATCATACATGAGTATTGGGAATTTAAAGTTGCAATGCGAGCCCTGACGGTCGTCAAGTGAACTACCCAACATGGCTGCCGCTAGGCTTC
>JAAAKG020178401.1:0-26364 GCA_010014905.2 Druon quercuslanigerum
TTCTAACCATTCCTTCCGCGGTCTGCCTCTGGGCACGCTGCCATTTACTTTACCTTGATACACTTGTTTCGTTAGTCATTCATCCTTCATTCACTCAACTTGCCCGAACCCTCGTAACTGATTTCTCTACAATATGTCAACTAGCGTCTCTTCTGCACCATATTCTCTAAGGATTATCTCGTCGCTCACTTTGTCCATTAGAGTTTCCCCGCATATTATGCGCAAGAATCTCATGTCAATCGCATTAATTTTACTTCTATCTTTTTCTTGATAGGATAATGTCTCGTTGCCGTATAGTACAGCCCGCATAAATATAGAATAATGTATTACCATTTTAGCCTTATTTCATATATTTTTGTTTCTGATAAGGGGTTTGCTTTACCAATAACCTTTTTACCTTCGTTTAGGCGTCTATCGAACTCCTTATCTATCTTTCCGTTTCAAAAAATAAGCTACCAACGCATACGAATTTATCAACTTTTTTAATTTTCTTATCATTTAATGCTCTCATACATTTGTGTTATTTTTCACAGAAAATTGCAAATATTTAGCAAAATTTATGAGAATTATTTGCATTGCAGAAGCATCAGCTTGAAGAAGTTTTGAAATTGAGCAACGAAAGATTAGAACAAAATAAATAATTTTCCGTGTTGAGATATTTGATAATTCGCTAGTGATATAAAACTAATTATTTTATACAAGCAAATAAATTCACTTAAATTTTCAAATGATAATTTAAACATTTTATAAAAATGGAAAAAGTAAAAAACAGAAATTTGTATTAAAATAACGCAATGGTTTTATAGTCTTAATTAAGCTTAAAGCTTACCCGGATTGCTGTAATGTAAATAAATTTATAGAAGCTATTTTGTAACAAATACTTGACTGGAAGGGTTAGTAACTCATGTTTCAGGACAAATGGTTAGTTCCTCATTTCCTATATCACACCATTCCTGGAACGTACGGCCCTCTTCTGGGTAACTCCTATGTCGGTTTCCTCTTGAGGACTATAGTCAGATTCTATGTCATCTTGATGTTGGACTTCTCTCCTGGTGGACTTCTGACGAGCTGCTGCTAGGAGTGCAGCTTCCTGGTTATAAACACTCACAAAGATTTGGCAATTTGGTTATAAATATAAAATAAATAAAAAATAAAAATAAAAATTTGGTTATGAATAATTAATATTATGAACGTCACTTAATAAAGGTTTTGAACACGGCTCTGCGTTTCATTTTGGCATGTCAAGATGGTGACATTTCCACATTAACATATCGTCGCTACATTTTGAGCTAAGACATTCTTAATGATAGCTGCAGGGCCTGCCATGCACACCCCGAGCTTCTAGGAAGCATACTATCTAGTTGTCCAACTCATGCGGGGACGACCTAAATCCAAAGGCACAATGCGGCACTTGATATCGCTCCGCTAAACGCACCTAGGGAAATAGAGTCAATTGTCAAGAATGAGAAGTGCCGCATATACTCTCTTGCACACTCGAGGCCTGACATAGTTCTCCTTGACTTTGAGAAGCAAACCATGTTCGTTATCGAATTTTCGTCACCAGCTGACAAAAACATCATAGACAAGGAGAATGAAAAGAAAGAGAGGTATACAAAACCTTGCAAGAAGATTGTACATGGAATATTCTGTTGAATAATTCGTCCTTATCATCGGCGCTCTTGAAGGTGCTAAGTTTTCGCTGGTTAATAACCTAAAAAGCAACCCTGCGTGTGAACAATATGCTAAAACTTTTGCGGGAAAAATGTAGAAGGCGGTCGTCCTTGGGTCGCTCCGTGTCCTCAGGGTGCACGAGACTTTTGCCGGATTGCCGTATTGATTCTGTCACAGACTGTAGCCACCTATCTCACGGTAGTGAGACGTAAGTATGGCTGAAATTTTACCGCGATTTCGCTGGGATCAGGTGCAATTATTCAGATTAGCACCCGATCCTGGCGAAATATTGCAATTGTCTAAATTTTTCTCTCTTTCCTCCCTCTATCAACTTTTATAAAGTATTTTTGCACTGCCCATTATCAAGTTTTAGAACTGACCACTTTTTTAGAACTGCCCTTTTGGTCAGAACTGCCCGTTAGAATATGCCCTGACATTTGGAACAGGACTAGAAGAAGCACTAGTCTCGGGGCGGTCTTGGAAAGATACGACTCTTAAGGCGCTTTAAACGGCTGTTAAATTCTCTAGGGGCAAACTAAATCTAAACAGTTGAGTTGATGAAAGCCATATTTAAAGCGCATAATCGAAAGGCAATTATATCGGTCGGTTCAGCTCGATTTTTCCCGAAAAAATCATTTTCTTGTTGTTTTTTTTAATTGAAAATGAAGTCCATTTTCTCGCTTGAAAGTCGCGCTTGCGAGGGGCCGGAGCGGAAAGCAGGGAACTCCCCTGTATTCCCAAGTGTCTCTCAAACGGTTGTGAATTTTGCCACATAGAAACTACGTCTAAACGCATGAATTGTTGACCGCAATATTGTAATCACATAATCTAAAGGCAATTATGCCAAACCTTTCAGCTCGCTTTTTCCTGAAAATGTTCTTTTTTTTTGTAATTGAGAGTGAAGAGTATTTTTTCTCGCATATAAGAAACCCGAAAATATACGACAATGGCATATATAAAATAAAGCATGAAGTATCAAATGCAATTAAGTATCATGGTATCAAATAAATACTAATTGGAGCACGGCCATAGCATCCGGTTCCCGCAATTCGAGTTTGTTAAGCTCGTAAATTTTTTAGCAGATTCTAATAAGTCTAAGATGTAAGTAGAAAACTAAAAATTGGCATGATAATATGGAAAAATAAGGCACGGCCTTAGAATCATATGTCCGAAGTTTGCGTTTGTTTGGTTACCTACAATAATAAAGACAACAAACAAACGAAAGTATTAGTTAATTACAAAACATGAAATCCAATAAACGAACAAAAAAGAATAAACGAATAATTGGTGCACGCTTACCTGATAAATAAATCGATATAAAAAAATATTTTGATAAAGTAGGCGTGGCTGAAACTGCTTATGCTGAGGCCAGAAAATTAAAACTTGCAAATGAGTCTATTTAATTGAAATGAATATAGATTTCGGTAAAATACAGAAGGATGCGCCTGCTTCTGCTGTTGTTGGATTATCTCAACTCTGAAAGAGGCCCAGGTATTTTAAAGCAAAACAAATAATTTGCAACACTTAATTTAATTAATTCAAACACTCAGTAGTACAGAAACAGGGAGGGGCCCGGCATTCTGCTTGGCCAACTTGGAAAGAAGAGAGGAGAGCATTCCTAAACGGCTACCATCGTCTCCTCTACCCTCTAACGCTCGACCATACGCTAAAATACTACATAATCTTACAAATATTAATTAATAATACAATAACATTTGCAAGTAAAAACACACAATTCGTAAATAAAAGGTCTTACATTTTAATAAGTTAACTTAAATCTCTGAAAGATAATCAAGATGAAATATAAAACTCGTCGATTTTAAAAGACACGAAGACATTCTGCACGAAATTTGAATTTTCAAATTTCTTCTTCGAAAAATAACAGAGTCCACAAAGCATGAAAAACTGACAGGTGTTTTTTGTAAAAGTTTAAAGAAAAAAAATTCTGCTTAAACATTCTTCTCTCACATATTCTGTAACATTTTTTTTTCAAGATCCTGAATGCTCATCATACCTGCTTTACCGCGTTTTAGGACTACATTAGTAATTTGTTTAATTCGAGGTGGATATGGTACATAAGCTTTTTTTATATTAAAATGTGGTGGATAAGGTTTATTATAAAATCCCTCAACTTCATCTGTAGCTAAATAGTTCTGCTTTTTATAGTTTTTTTCGGACGCCACGACAGGATTGCCTTCATCGTCATATAGTATAAGAATATTACCGTTTTTGGGTCTTCCAACGATGTTATTGCAGTCTTCTAGAAGATCCATACCATGAACGACTGCATGTAAGACACCTTTTTCCTCATAGAAAAGGCCATTATCGTTGTAATGAGCAATTGTGTTGAATGCTCCATTTATGAAGTTTACTTCCTTTTGCACCTGAAGATCGCCTTGTTTGACTATATGGTCGGGCCTTCTGGAAACACTAGGTTCACCTTTCGCTGAGTGGACATGACAGGACATTCTCTCATGTATATAAGAAAATTCTGTAAGGACAAGTAGAAATGAATCAGTTTTAGCAATTAAAAGTAAGGAATTAAAACGAATGAATAGGGAATCTGTTATCATGTCAGACTTTAGTTATAATATGTTTCCTCAAAAGAAGAAGTTTTTACCTTAAATAATTTGTAATACTCAGAGTTTTACTTTGTTCAACTCTGCAAAAGTTTCAGTCACTATCAAAGATTAAATGGTGACAGTCCTATAAAAATATTAAAAATATCCGTGATTGTAAATTTCATCTCCTCCACTTAAATTTGTAATTAATTTTGGGTAACTACGTATTAAGAATCAAGTTTGAGTTGTTCTGTATTTCAAATAAAGTTTATTTTTTAAAATTTTCAATTGTCCACAATATGAAGTTTAGAAAAATATTCTTTTGGTAAAAAGTGTAAAAATCTTCATGGAAAGTTAAACACGTACCAAATTTAGTAAGATTTAAATTTAAAAATTTTATGTAAAAAATCAAATAAGTATTGACAAACTCTTAAACTAAAAAATGGTGTGCTTATATGGTACAAAGTCCTGAATAGTCTGGTAAAATCTATAGTAGCTTTAGACTATTCTTTTCTAGAACTGATAAAAGTTTATTCTATAATAGAAGTTCGTTTTACTTGACTATTTTTCTTGTTTAAATAATATACGAATAAAAGACTTTTTCTTCAGTATTAATACAATAATATATATTTTTGTCAATTTTAATCATGAGTCACACATGGCAGCTATAAAATAGTTAACATAAATTACGACCCATACTTACAGCAATATTTAAATTCCAATAATAAATAATAGAAAATTGCATAAAAATTACTGTAGAAATTATCAGGTACGCGTCACTAAAGGTTTATGCAGAAGTCGTTTCTATATTTTCCTAAACTGAAAACTTCAGGGGGTTAAATATTTTTTTCGGTTAATTAAGTTTAATATACAACATGCAGTCAGCATTGAGTGTATTAAATAACATAGTTAAGTACATATAAACTTGGTTCGTATATAGTCCTGCTATAATTTTTATTTTAAGATGTAATATAATATAATAATATATACTGCAAATTTAAATTTAAATTAATGAACTAGACAATATTGTCTGTATATACTACAAGATAGGAGAAATTTACTCTTAAAATTTATACAAAATCTTTCTTTTATTTTTCATAAAAAATAATCGTATGTAATTTTTTAATAAAAAATGTTTGAAATTGGTAAATTTTCTATAAAAGTTACTGAACTTTGTTTTCAGCGGCCTAATTTCTTTAATTGTAGTAACTTTAGTATCCCACATGTTTCGGAATTTTCCGAATATGTCTAGTGAATATAAAATAACTCAAAAATTATTCGTCTGTGTTTCGCCTTGTTTACTATTTTCAATTTATAATTTATACAATAAATCCTCTCTCATTAAAGAGCTTAACTAAATCAATAATGCTGTTTGTTTATTAATTATTCATTTGAATAATATATGAATATATATACAGGGTGTCCCAGAAACCTCGTACCGCTAATACCAGGACATTGCTTTTTAAATTTTGAGCAGAAAAGTCCTGTGTCATTTTTCGAAATTCTCAAAAATAAGCGAGATATTCAATATTTCTTTTGGCCAATCAGCGCGTTTGGCGGAAACAGCGCCAGTGACCTAACAGCGGTCATGGGCCCCCGAAAGAATTTTGTTTGTTTATTTATGTTTGAATCGAAACAATTCTAGATAATGTCAAGATGTTTTTTATTTTCAATCCGCGTGATTGTACTTTTTCCGAAAGTTTTTTTAAAAACAAAATTGATCGTTTTGCCTTTCGCGATTTCGAACTTGAGAAAATTTTTGCAATTCGGAAAAATTACAATCATGCAAAACAAAAATTAAAATAAATGTAAATTGATATAATTCTACGGACGAAAATTCTAAATGACTTTTTAACCTTAGAAAATAATTAAGTTTTAACACATTTCTACAACGCTTTCGTTGATAAAGCTTTCTACATTTTCAAAGTCCTAAGACAAATTAAATTATAGGAAAAACTTATTTTGAAAATTCCGAAAAGAAATTTAAAAGATTCTTAATAATTTTGAAATATTTTGACGCTAAATTTGTTAAAAAGTTTTTTGGGAAAATTTTTAATAGTTTAAATATAATTCAAAAAATATGGAAGACAAATTTTTAAGATTCATAAGAAAACTTCACATTATTCTTTTTTAATGTGTTCTAAGAGGAAACTGAAAAAGAATACAAAAAATTTGAAAATATTTTCTAAAATTATAAAAAAAATAAAAAATATTTTTAAGCGAAAGTTTTCCAGAATACGTTAAAATTATGAGATATTTTAGTAATTTTGTAAGGTTAGAGTGAAATGAAAAAACTCTTTAGGTTTCGAGGAAAATTTGTAATGATATTTTATTTTGACAAATGAACATTAAAACAAAATTGAAATAGATTTTTTCATTTTTTCAGCGTAACCTTTTGTTTTTAGCCACTTTTATGGACAAATCTTTCTCCTTTGACATATTTGCAAGCAAAAATTCCATGTTTCTTGAGGATATTGAAAATTAAAGTAACCGTCCAATAATGAAGCTAACTTAATAAAACCAAAGTCTGCACTCAATTGTTCTAAATATCTCCCAATTGATATACGTATCTCTCAATTGATTACATAGAAGTTTGACAAAAATTAATTTCTGTAAAAATTATTTTTGGATATTTGAGAAGCGGGTCACTTTGAAAATCCTGCCAGAAAAAATATAATGTATTGTGCTTAAGGTTAGGTTGGATTGTCGTGATAGTTGGTCAAAATTTTGGAATTTTGTTAGTGCGTTAAAGTGTATTTTTCAAAAATACCAAGCGATTATTTTTGCACCTTAAAATCTACAAGCTTTCAAATCCCTTAAAATATTCCTAAAATCTCGTCCAGTCCCTAGCATCTCCTTAAACTCACTTAAACTCTTAGAGATCCTTCAAAATTTCTTGACAATCATTAAACTCTACCGATTTTTTTAAAATACCTTCAAATTCTTTACAATCATTTTAAATATTTCAAAATTGACTGAAATTATTTGAAATCTTTCTAAATCCTTCAAGTGTTCTTCGGTTACTTAAAACCTCTTCGAAATCTTTGGATCTTTTTAAATCCCTTAAAACTTTTTAAAATTTATTAAAATCTTTTATCATCACTTATAATTTACTCCCTGAAAATTCTTTAAAATCACTAAAAAATATCGTAAAATTGTAAACAATCTTTTGTAAATCCTTAAAATTTTTCAAGTATTTTCAAATTATTAGTAAATCCTTCAAAAAGAAACTTTAAGATCCCGCCAAGTCCCTAGTAATTTATTAAAATCACTTGAGTTCTTAAAAATCCTTAAAGTCCTCCGAATTTTAAACAGCCTTTAACTTCTTAAAAATCATTTAAAATCTATTGAAGTATTTCGAAAAAAGGTAAAAATAATTCAAATTGCTTACAAAATTTTTTAAACTCCTTTTAATATCTTGAACATCCTTGAACATCTTTGAAAACTCATCTATTTGATGGAAGCTTGGTTTTTTTTATCGGTAGAAAATTCATCTTTTGGGTATAAGAATCAACCTTTCGAAAATCTACAGATTTTAAAATAATTGTTTAAATAAATTATAAAATAAAAATCATTTGTAATCGCTAAATTCGAACCAATAGCAATTTTGAAATGTGCCGTTATTTTGCTATCATTTTGAAAACTATTTTAATTTTAAAGCAGTGTATCATTCTAAATTCTAGAGAATAAAAAATATCCAAATTAGATATAATCTATAATAAAATTGACATTTTTAAATTATTATTTTGACTTTAGAATTGACAAATTACAAATTTTTTAGTTTTTAATTGAGGGGATTTGCATTTAGAAGAGTGAGTTGTTGTGTTTAAACAAATTATTCCAAATCTAAATATGGGTTTTTTGACTTTATTATTCATAATATCTTTCGATTTACATCAATCATTGAGTCATCTTTAGGTTTTCAAACATTTTAAAATAATTTATTAAAGTAATTGTTTGTATCGCGAATAAAGTAAGCCAAAATAGATGAGCTGTAAAAATATTTCTTATTGTTTTATTTTTGAGAAATAATTTGTAAATATCGTATTAAAATCCTGGATGCATGACTTTGCCGATTAACAAGTTACATTTTTTTCACGTACCTGATGTTTACAATCTCACACAACGACCTTATTTTTTTAGGAGATATGAGAATGCTACACCATTACCTTATTTGTAGAAACTGTTCTATTTGTCACGTTTTCCGTTTTAAAAATCTTTATTTTTTAATTGTCATATACAGTCCTAAATAAATGTAATTATTTGAATCAAATAATTAGTTTCATTTCGATACCGAATTGGTTTCATATACAAGTTGATGCTCATTTAGAGAAAATAATTTTTACAAAAGTTTGCTAAATAATTTAAATTTTGCGGAGGAAATATAGAAAATGTGCATACGAAAAAAGTTTTGGGAATCGAAAACAGAATTCTGTAGAAAAGAAGGGATTGCGGATCTTGAGCATGCATAATTATTCAATATATAAATTCATATTTCTTCCATATTGATCCATTATAGTCTGAATATTGCAAAATTTGTTTAGCTTTCTCAACTTTATTCAGTCAGAAGGCACTATTTTGAAAATGAAAACAGACTAGGTCACGTTAGGAATTTCTCAATATGACCCTCCTAATGTTTCAACAGACTTGAAAATTTTACAATTCCCCTTTGTTTTATTAAACTTTTCTATTTCTCACATATCTTTTGTTGATCTTAAGAAATAAATTCTTTGGCAGCATTTTCATGACTCAATGAATAATTTTCTCATAATTGAACGAATAATTTAGGTTTATTGTAAATCAAAGAAATAATAATTGAATTTAAAATACTGTTAATTAAATGAAAAATATATTTATATGTCACAGTGTTCATGAATTTATAGCAATAAAGCATTTATTTAGTTGGAAAAGTTATTGTGTTTACAAAAATATTCATTTCTTTAGTCGAAGGAAATATTTCATTTGATTACTAGCATTCAATTATTCTTAACAAATTAAGATTAATTTCAACTAAGTAATATTTTTTATTCCAAAATTTCATAATTTGGCGTCATTTGTTTCAACTGAATACTTTTTTAGATTAAAAAAAATGCTTGTAAATTAAATATCCATGTTTTTGACTTGAAAGATGTATTTCTTTGGTATTTATTTTGAGGTTTAAAAATGCGGTTTTCCCCCTTAGAATTTCCTGTTGGGGTTGGATTTGCCATTGAATTTTTCTGTTTCAGGTTGATAAATGTTTTAAATTATATGATTTGTTTAAATTATACATGTATAATAATAACAATGGTAATTATAATTTAAGCTCGAAGAATCCTGCAGTTCCGTATTCAGGACACTATGTACAACAATTGTAATACTAAATACATTACTGCATTTGTGCATGGTCTTGGCCAAAGAAATATTGTTTTGAATCAATCAGATATTTTGTTCTTCAAATATTCAAAAATTTTCTGTGGGGAAATAGTTTTTGGAGTCTATAAAATATTAGCTTGACCTTAAGATATATTTTTCCCATCTATTCACATTTCCCTATTTCAAAGAAATATTAATTCCAAATAGTCACACATTCATTTGAAAGAATAAGTCATTTATGTGATGTAACATGTATTTTTTTGTGTCTAAAATATATTCAAATCAGATCAAGCTCTTTTATGGTCAATTTTATATTATTATTTTGATATTAAAAGTGACGATTTTCAAATGTTTTAATTTTTAGTTTAGATGATTCGAAATCACGAGAGTTCTATTTCATGCGTACTTATGTATCTAATCTAATTATGTTATTTTTCCGTCTTCCCCTAGGGGCTGTAAGACCTTGTACTTAGTGAGGAGGCTTAAGCGTGAGGGAGATGGGGTCAAAAGGACCTGCGCTGTCAAAGGGCCTGCAAGCGTATGGTAAAGGTTGTTAAGATCCCTATAAACGGGCTCTTCAGGGTGCTTGAAATCCCTATAGATGGGATCTCCTGGTATGCATGATTGTAGTATGATAGAAGGGTGAAAGAGCCTACCTAACACGGGCATTCTGGATCCCTGGGTCGCAGTCCCTCCCGGACTGATTTCAGTTCTTGAAATCGGCACGGGAATGACCTGCGGCCCGCATAGCGATCAAGAAACAGCCCTCCGTTGGTATATTGGCCTGCGAAAGGATATTCATTGAGCGTTCCGCTCAATGCGACCACCCCCCCCAAGCCATGGGTGTAAAGTGATCGTGCTTGTCACACTTTGGCACCTAGGGGTTACGAAGGTGTTTTAACGGCCTCTCAGGGACACAGGAGGACCTCCCCGAGTGATAAGTCTTATCTCTGCATGCGGGGCTCTGCAGAAGCTGACCTTTCCTTTCCCTAGCTGCTCGTGGGAACAAAAATGGATCACGCAAAACCTAATGTACAAGAAGAAGGAGAAAGGAAGGTGGCGGAGAGGGGAGAGGGGTTAAGTCCTAATGGGTCTAACATAACCCTTTCATCCCAATCTGTCTCTCCGGCAAGCCAAACCCAGGCGGCGGCTGTGCCCGCAACTCTCCCAGGAGCTGTTCCCTCTAAGTGAGTCCAAGAAAACGGGAGCGACCAATCAGTCCCCCAGTAAGAAACGCCTCAACGGTTCCCAAAAAAGGAGACTGAAAATGCAAGCGCAGCGGGCTTGTATAGCAGCTGCGGTGGCTGGCACACCGACAACTACAGTGTCGATAACCAGCACTGAGGCATAGAAGCGGGGAAGGGGCTTGGATTACACCCCGCCGGTAGGGGCTCAGCCTGTGAAGAGGCACAAATTGGCCCAACAACCGACGAACAGGGAGTCGTCGGGGGTTGGATTGACAGCCGCTCAGAGGGCTGACCCCCTAACGGGGGTGGTGACGGATACGAACTACCCGGATTCGTTGCTCTCCACAGTGCAGTTTAAGCTTTTCAGGGAAGCTACCTGGAAGGCGCTCGAAAGAGTGTCACCAGATTAATGGCCAAAAATCAGGACCTCTTTCTGTAGGGGAGTAGTCTTAGTATTTGTGGCAGCCGACCCAGCGGCTAAAGCTTGGCTGCATGAAGTTGTGGTCGAGACAATGCCTTGCGAAGGCGCAGCTCTTAAGGTGGGTGGGGTTAAATTGTTCCAGAAGATGGTGAAAGCTACGGCGTGGTTCCCTGGGAAACTCGAGGACCCGTCTGTGGTGCTCTGTCGGTTGGAGGGATTCAACCTCTCACTTAAGACAGAGTCCTGGCGAATTGTCAGGCAGGATAGGCCTCAGGAAGAAGACACAACGGGAGGTGAAACCAAACACCTCTTTGTTGTGCGAATTCCTGAGTCTCAGGCGAGGGCTCTTGGGGTCCTCAATTACAGGCCCTTCTACCTCTTTGGACAGGTCAACTTTAAAGTTGCCGACAAGGTGGAGGAGGAGACTGTCGTCGTACAGGGTGACCAAGAGCAGACCTAAATGACTGCCTCCGGTCTAACTATTACCCAAGTTAACTTAAATTACAGATAAGGCGCCTCTGCAGTTTTGCAGAGGGGCATTGCTGCGAGGTATACAGGCGTCTCGCTACTCCAGAAACCCTGGTTAGTTCAGGGCGCCATTAGAGGTTTAGGGGGGTTTGTTTTTTGTTACAGGGACCCCAAGGCCATGAATCCAAGGGCTTGCATACTGGCGAAGGGAATCAACATCGTCCCGCTGCTTGAGCTGTGTTCCAGGGATTTGATGGTAATAGCTAAAAGGAAAAGGGAGGCTAGTCATGAGATCGGCTTCCTTCCCATATGACAGCGACACCAATCCACCAGTGGAGGTACGTAGACTGTTGGAATACTGCAAAGTAAGGGGTCTTCCTCTTCTGTTGGGGTGCGATGCTAATTCCCACCATACTCTGTGGGGTAGCTCGGACGTCAACTCAAGGGGCAACGACCTAGTGGAATACCTAGTTACTACTGATTCAGATATTCTTAATACGGAGAACACCCTGACGTTTCGTAACTCGGTCAGGGAAGAAGTCATTGACCGCACTCTCTGTACCGGAAGTTTTACAGACAATATCAAGAAGTGGAGAGTCTCAGATAAACCTACTCTCTCAAATCATTCACAAATAGAGTTCGCGTTGAAATCCATTGTGCCAGTTTCTGGCTTTAAAAGGTCAGAAATCCAAGAAGAACGGACTGGATTCAGTTTTCCACGGAACTAAGAAGTGCACTCTCAGAAGTGCTTAGGTCAATTAGAGACGCGGACATCCTGGAGATGGCGGCCGAGATTTTCACGAAAGCCATAAAATCTACTTATGAAAGTAGCTGTCGACCATCAAGAGTCCGAAAGTCTGGGGAGACACACTGGTGTGATGGGAAACTCGAAGAGCTTCGCAGGGAAACCAGAGAGAGGTTCAGACGTGCCAGTACTGGCAAGTCGGGGGACCTTTGGACCTCATTCAGGACAATGAGGGATGAATATAGAAGTACAATACGTATGGCAAAGCATGAAAGCTGGACCAACTTTTATACAGATATCGAGAGAGGAGCAGAGGCGGCTTGACTGGATGATCTGCTTTCTTGAAATCCGGATGCTATTCTCAAAGCTCTCAAATTGCCCGGCGAAGGATACTCAGAGTCTGACGGGGTCACCTTGGCTTATCTGATCAAGGCACATTTTTCGGGCTTTACAAATTTAGTAGAAGAGGGATGACACCTCTGAGGCAATTAAAGTCGCCTGTGGCCCAACTAGGCCCGAATCGACCGCTAGCCAACGAGATTGTTACCCCTGCCAGGGTCAGGTGGGACCTGAAGTCCTTCAGTCCTTTTAAGTCCCCGGGTCCAGATGGTATATATCCGGTCTTCTTACAGAAGGCTGGTGAAATCACCATAGAGCCGATTGTGAGACTTGCTCGGTCGTTTTAATTCCAAAAGCAGGCAGGATTGGGTATACTTCACCCAAGGATTTCCGTCCCATTAGCCTCACGTCTTTTCTACTAAAAACTGTGTAGAGACTTGTGGATAGATATATCCGCGATAAGTTCTTGTCAAGTAGGCCACTTCACAAGCATTAGCGAAAGAATTACTCAAGCTCGGGAGAAAGGACGTCAAAATCCTAACAGAAATGTTTATAGGACACGGAAACCTTCGGTACCACAGACATAAGATATGGCTTTAAGAATTTCCACTCTGTCGACTGTGTGGAGAGGATAGTAAGACATATACTCATATCCTCTGCCACTGCCCTGCGATTGCGGGGAAACGTGTAATACTCACAGGCAGAATCTGCATCAATGTGTCTGAAATATCGGCCAACAGCGTGGCAGCGGTCCTCTCCCTTTGGAAAGGGCTATGGATTCACGCTTAAGGCTTAGAAGTGGACGAAACGGATTTACCCAGGCGTCAGGAGCTGTAACGGTCTCAACCCAGAACATTAATAATAATAATAATAATAATAATATTTTTCCGTGTTATTGCTTTGAACTTGAATAAACGAAAGTGAAGTAGAATAAGTGTGTAAATAATTATGTTCTTTCGTTTTCTGGAGAGATAGCCTTTTCTCTTCCGAGAAGTGTGTATTTGCCTGCGTGAAATAAAAATGGAATTTTTTTACCTTTAAATAATAAAATACAAGCTCAATTCTATGGTTATTAAAACTAAAGACAAAATCTTATTATCCTTCCTGAAAATGCCCATGGCTACGTGAACCGAAATTTGGGTACAAATAGCCTATTTTATTCGTTAAACAGAGAGGCTGCCTTTTAAAATTCAAAAAATATTAATTATTGTATTAATTTCACCTTTAAAATTTTTCATAAAATAGAATTCTTGGTACAAAATTGGATATCTTATCAGAAGAAAATGAAAGTCAAAATTTTGCTATTATCATTTTTATTATATACGCAGAAAAAAATTCTGCTAAGATTCCAGAATGTTCAGTTAAAATAGGAACAAGGTAGATTTTATAAGTATTGTAAATATCCATAAATTCGTAAAAAAACTGAAAATTTTGTAAACTCTATAGAAAATTCGGCAATTATTATTAAACATCTATGCTTTCCCTATTTTAACTTAAAATCCTGTAAGCTTAGCAGAATTTTTTTCCGCGAGTAAAATTAGAAATCTATAATATATCTTTCTTTAAATTAATACTGATTTTAAAAAACCTTAATCAAAGATAATTTTATCCTTTGGGGCATATTATTATTTTTATTGCTTAGATATACTTATATTGAAAGCATTGGAAATTAAGCAATTTTATTCAAATTTTTCCTCTTATATTTAACCGAATTGCATACTCATTCTTTGGTACTACTTTTCACGCGAGTAAACAAAGCAGAAATGCATTAAACGTGTGTACAAATTTGTTTTTCATATTGAGGTGACTGGCAAACATTTTTTTAAACGAAAAAAAACACGCAAAGTAACAAGGAATTTTCTGCAAAGTGTTTAATGGTCATCCTGAAATATTATTGAATATATCTCTTTGTTCCTAATAAAAACATCTTCAGCGTTTTTATGCTAAAATGAAATTTTGGTTTTCATATTATTTTTTATGGATACAGCAAAATATTGTACAAGACTTTTTTTTTACGTATCTAGCGTCTATTGGCGTAGTATTAAATGTAATAAATTTTTTTTTAATTAACATTCAATTTAAATTATGCTAGAAAAGTGCCGCTTTTTCTAGAATTTCTGTCTTTTTGTCAAATTTTTGTCAAGTTTTTTCTAGATTGTTAACTATTTGTCTATTTTTTTAACTCCATTTTATTAACTATACTTTAAATAATTCCTTCTTTTTTGTGAATATATTATTTTGAAATAAAACAGATATTTAAAATATTACTGAGATACATCGGTAAAGGGTCGGAAATACAGAAATTGTCTCATTAAATTGTTCAAACAACTTTTTTTTTAACTTTCAGTAATTATTACCTTATAGCGTAAAAGAAGTATAGTAATGTAAATATTTCAACAAAAACAGCAACTATTAGGCATTGATATAACTAAAGATAGTTATAGACAACATTAATTTGTATAAAAAATTATTTTTGCTAAATATAATTGATCATTAAGCCGCTTCTAATGAAAAACAGACAAAAAGTTAAAAATTAAAAAAAAACCGCAACATTTCACTTTAAAAAAAGATAATATTATTAACAATCGTAATAAATTGTTAAGACAATTAAATTTGTTAATTTGATTTAATTATTAGTTCCCTCCAATTTTGAATTGGAGATAAAGAAATAAAATTGAGAAGAACCTCATCTTTCTAGCATAATTAAAATGGAATATTATCGATAGTAATAAATTGTTTTAACTATTAATTATTTAATCTAAATGATGATTTTACTTATTTCAATTGAAAGTTTGACTAAAATTGAAAATTTTCTCTAAAATTCAATTTTTCTAGCATTATTTTGAGAGAATATAATTAACTGTAATATTAAATTGTTTAAAAAATCATTGTCATTTAAAAAGTGATATTTTATTCGTATCCTATGACTGATTTTAAAGATAATCGTTGAGTTTCAACTCGATTCAGCTAATATTTAGCATTCAAAATAAAATGTACAAAAAAATTTTTTATGGGAAATATGTGTTAAGCTTGATAGGGCTTGCGGCACGTCTGAATATGAATTTTATTTTTAAAAAAATGAATTCATTTGTGTGTGTAAAAGAATAAATTTCCGACCTTTATTCATAAAATTGCCAGAACAAAAGTTATTTTAGACTACCCTGATGAACAGTTTTTTCAGATACAAAGAAGAATATTCCGCTCCATGAATTTCTAGAATTCATTCAACTTTATTAATTCCTTAATTTTCCTAAATTCTCCAAATTCCTTAAATTATAAAATCCTTGATAACTCAAATTTCTGAATTTTTTAAATTTTCTAAATTAATTGTATTTGCTGAATTCCATAAATTTCGGAATTAAATTTCTTGAATAAATCCTCCTTATTCCTTGAATCCACGAAATTATCTAACATTCCAGATTTCTTTGAATTTTCCAAATTCCTTAAATTGTTTGAATTTTTTGAACTTTTAGAATTCATCGATTTACTTGTATTATTAAAATGTAATAAGTTATGGGGCAGAGATATGGGGATGGAAAGAAAGGAAAGATATTAAAAATTTATAAGAAAGATGTATAAGGTGGACATTAGAGGTAGATTGGAGGACGCCAGGATATATGGTGAGACAAGAAAGCGCATAGGGATACATTAATTATTAGAGCGGGAAAGAGAGCATAGAAATATGAGACAAAGCTGAGGAAGGGAAAGGGAGGGAAGTTGGCGAGAAAGTGTTTGATGGAGGTAGAAGAGAGAAGAGGGAGGGCGAAACCATTATGGAGATGGGAAGAAGAGAGGAGGGAGTTCTTGAATTCTAGAGACATGGAAGACGGGACTGGAGCAAACTATGAAGAATTGTAAAAAAAGGACATGGAAAGACAATTAATAGAAAGATAGGGGATGATTGAGAAATCAAGATACAATCAATGGTATAAGATGATAAAAAGGGAAGGTTTACCAAAGTATATAGAGAAGGGCTGGGGAGCGAGAAGGTGGACTAGAATAGCAAGATTTAGATTGGGAAACGAGGAAAGAGAGAGGAGGTATTGGGAAAAGGAAGAGAACAGAAAGTGTAGAATTTGTGAATAGGAGGAGGAAGCATGGGAGCACGTATGAGAAGGATGTAGAAGAGGAATGAAAGATAAAGGAAGCTGGGAAGAGAATGTGGTTAAGATTCTAGGGGATGATGGATTAGGAGAAGATTGGATGAAGGAGTTGAAGAATGCTATGGGAGCGAATGAGAGCGAATGAGAGTGAATGAAAGAATGCATGTGAAAAAATGGTAAATTGGAGGACACAAAAAGTGGAAGAATAAGGAAACGAAAGTCGCCTAGACTAGAAGCTAGACTTTAGTAAACTAAGATGCGTTTGTGTTCTCATTCTCTCTCTCGCTCGCTCTTGCACTCTCGCTTTCGACCGCTCGCTCGAGTTAAGGAACTAGATAGATATAAGTCTTTATGTAAATAGTTGTAAATATTTTTAAATATTAAGGTTGAAATTTTCTTTTTGTCGCTTAATATGTAAGCGGAAATTTTATAAGGAATGGAAGTCATGCAAACCCTTAGGGGACTCATTATAAATAAAGAAGAAAAAGAACTAACAATTTCGAGTTAAAAATTAATTTGCATCCAAATTATTGAATTTCTAACTAAATTGCTTAAATCCTATAGAAGAAAAGTCAATTTTCAACAAACAAATAAAATAATTGAACTTTTAAACAAAGAAATAATGTTTAAAAAAATTTATCAATAATACTAATTTCCCCACAAAAAGAACAAACACTGAAAAAATTAAATGATTAAAAGAAATAGTTTAATATTAAACTGAAAAAGATAAATTTTCAAGTAAAGTTGGAATCCATTCCAACATTTAATTTTCAATAATAAAAAAAATACAGTTTTTGAAGGAAATATTTGAATTTTTAGTGAAAGAAAGTAATCCTAAATAGAAATAAACCATTTTTAACCAAAACAATAATTTTTAGGAAATCAGTTCAATTTTTAGGCCAGTATTTAAATATTTGATCAATAATTGAACTCTAAACTCAGAAAAAGTAATTCAAAACGAAAATGTGTGTTAGTTAAATTTTCAGTTGCAAATATTAATTTTCACCTAAAAAAAGACTTTTATTTTAAATGCAAAAATTTAGACTAAAGCGTTAAAGTTTTTTATCAAAAAATGGATTTATTAATCTTTAATTCAAATTCGGTAATCTTTTTAAAATAAAAAAAGAAGAATTTTTTATTAAATTAATAAAATGAAACATTTTTGAAATTTTAAAATATGATTAAATAATTTTCAACAAGAAATAAAACAGTTAAAGCTTCAGTTAAAAAAGCTAATTTTCAACTGAAAAAGGACATTTCAATAAAACACATGAATTTCAACTGGACAGTTGGAACTTGAAAAAAATCAAATTTTTACATTTACGTTTAAGGCAACTACAACAAGTTTCAAAACCAATAGAAAGAATCTCCAAGAAAATAGTTTAATTTTACACCAAAGAAATAAATATATTTTCAATAACAATAAAATTTAATTTCAACCGAGGATATTAACTTTCTAAAAAAAAGGAATAACTTTTAAAAAAAATACATGAATTTACAAGCAAGATGTTAGATTTCCAAATACGAAAGACTATTTTCATTCTGAACAGGGAATACTTAAATTTTCAGCTAAAATGTTAATTTTCTATTAAAGAAATACAATTTTTTTTAAACTTCAAATTTCAAGTTGTATTTAAACCTATAAATAATCGACTAAAATAATGAATCTTAGATTTTTTACACAATTTTCCTCAACCATAGAACGAGCTCAATACAAAATACAAAATAATAAATTATAAAATGTTATATTACCTTCATTAGCTTGAGCTGGCACAACAGGTTGAACAGGTTGAACAGGCCAAAGAGGTTGGACAGGTCGGCCAGGTAGGATAGGTTGGACAGGTTCGACAGGTACAAGAGCTTTCTTATTTTTACGAGATTTAGTAGATTTTGGAGGCATGCATTGCGATTCCTGAAGGAATATAGCAAATGCAAAGAGAAGACTAGCAGGACCAATTTTCATTTTTTCTTTCACAATAAACGAAGAAGCGCACTGAGTACAAAAATGGATTGTAAAATGTGACTTGATAAATTCCAGCTATTCATAGCAACTTGTACAATGTCGTAATTACACGTTTCGTTTATTCTATGAAATTACCATAGTGAGAGGACAAATATTGTTGCACTAAATCTCGAACTCTTCCGTATTTACTAAACCTAATAACCTGGCGTTTTCAGATTATTTAAACATTCGAATATATGAAGAACAGGAAACAAACTAATTTGTTTGAACATTTGCTGTCGTTTTTATAAAAGTGAAAACAAAGACGGAAAAATAAACAAGGCTTTAAAAATCTAGAATCTTCTAAGCTGATCATTCATCTATCGAAAAATTCGAGGAAAATACAGAAACATTGCAAAAAGATAAAATGGTGGCAATTTTCAGGAAAATAATAAATTCCTTTAAATTCCCTTGATAGTATTTGCAGCAGATAAAAATTTCTACAAATCTCTCAATCATTTCGAAATCTTCCTTTCAAAATTTAAAAATGTTTTGATTTAACTGAAAATACCTAGACAAATAAAAGCAACTCTTCAAAAATAGTACAATAGCAATGCAATTTTAAAAAATTAATTGAGTTTGTTATAAACAAATAAGTAAATGAAAGTGGTTGCGTGGGGATTGATGGTGATTGATCATTTTTTTTGTATTAAATATGAACAGTTTATGGACAAAAATAGTTTTTTTGTTAAATAAATAAGAGTTGATAAATAGTTTGTTATTTAAAAAGCAATGTTTATAAACAAAAATCCATATCAGGTATTTTGGATAGAAGAAATAAAGTTTTTTCCATGAAATCGATCAAATAATACTTGGAAATAAAACATAAGTACCATAATTGGCCACAAAATAAAGTTTAATAATTGCTTAAATTTCCTTAATTAACAAATGCACTTTTTCTCTATTTTTGCATGCACAAACTTGACTTTTTTGATGAAATTAACTGTAAATCACTAACTCCTACATTTTTAAGAACATCTGAAAATAATAAAATTACTTAGCAATAATTTTTTGGCATAAGTTGACAAAAATTCATTATTTATCAAAGAAACTTAATTACTAATTGACTTCTTTAGTTAACGAAATTAAAAACAGAAAGTGTTTTTTTTAGAATTAGTTTTATATTATAATAATATCACCACTTCTGAAATATTTATGAAATTCTTATATTATAAATCGTGTATAAGTAATATATTTGGGATATATTTTGCAAAAGAATGGAGATCATAGAGTTCATATAGGAGCAATTATATCTAGGGGATGATGGATTAGGAGAAGATTGGATGAAGGAGCTGGAGGGTGTTAGAACAGCGAATGAGACACGAGGTAAGAGAGGGGACGTATTGGGAAAAGGAAGAGAACAAGAAATCTAGAATATGTGAATGGAAGGAGGAAACATGGGAGCACGTATGAGAAGGATGTAGAAGCGGAATGAAAGATAAAGGAAGCTGGGAAGAGAATGTGGTTAAGATTCTAGGGGATGATGGATTACGAGAAGATTGGATGAAGGAGTTGGAGGGTGTTAGAAAAGCGAATGAGAGTGAATGAAAGAATTCATATGAAAAAATGGTAAATTGAAGAAAAAAAAAAGTGAAACAATAAGGAAACGGAAGTCGCCTAGATTAGAAACGTAAAAAATGGTAAGTAATGGATATTTAATAGCATAAGTAGACTAAGATGCGTTTGCCTTCTCACTCTCGCTTTGGACCGCTCGCTAACTGTATGTACATAGTTGTGCATACTTTTAAATATTAGGGTTGAGATTTTTTTGTTTGTTTAAAGTGGAAGCGGAAATATTGTAAGAAATGGAAGTCATGTAAACCCTCAGTGGACACCATATGAATAAAGAACCTTTTCTTTTTAAATTATCGTTTCTAGTTGAAAATTCAACTTTTTGAATAAAAACTCCTTATTTTAGTGAAAAAATAGGTTTTTTTTCCTATATAAAATTAATGTTTTTGTTTGCAGATTTAACTTTTTGGTCAAAAATTTTATTTTTAAGTTTAGAGCTCTTAAAATAATTAAAAATTTGACTGTTGGTAGTAAATTAATATTTTTGATTATAATTCCCCCTTTATAGTTGAAACTTACACTTTTCAGTTCAGAACTCTTGAATTTTATTAAAAATTTGTATTTTTGCAGTAAATTAACCTTTTTCATAAATCATCGTGTTTAGTTGAAAATTCAACTTTTTGGTTGCGATTTCTTGAATTAGGTAAAAAATTCAACTTTTAAGTTTAGTACTCTTAAATTTTAATAAAAACTTAACTTTTCGTAGTATATTAATATTTTTGTTTAAAATTTTATCCTTTTTAGTTTAAATTTCAACTTTATAGTTCAGAACTCTTAATTTTATTAAAAAATTGTATTTTTAGTAGTAAATCGATCTTTTTATTGAAAAAAGCATATTTTTGGGTAAAATTTAATTTTTTTGCAGCTACGAGGCGCAATCCCGGCGCTGATTACCTTCAGGGTCGACTTGCTACGAAATGCATGATGAAAATCAGAAAAGGGATATTTTTCGGTAGTAATAACATGCTTTTCATCTTTGTTTGCAGGTCGAATAAAGTTAAGTAGTTTAAGCATCGTATGAGGCAAAATGAAGGACGAAATAGTATACAAATTGAAAAGTAAATTAGAATGAGATTAAAGAAACTTAAAGTGGCGGAAAATTAAAAAGAAATTAATAAAATAACTTGCAAAACATTGAATTTTAATAGTATTATTTATTGTGCTATCATTATAAACATTATTTATCATTTTCAATAAATTCTGTAAGGTTTGCAGATAAGTGAAAGAAGTAAATAGAAATAAAATTAATTTTGTTCCGCATTGATGAGTATATAAAGATTTTGTGAATAAAAAACAAACCAAACAGTTTAAATTTCATAGCAAAATACTCAAAATCTACAATATCTACATTTTACTCAATTTTAAAATAAGTTTTTTAATTTCACGCCATTTCAAATTTCTGCAATATGATATATTTGAAAATCTTTACACTATTTTGTAATTTCTTTTCCTTCTGAAATGTTAAAACTATTATATATATCAGAGCCGAACTCTTGTCTTGCAGGTACACTGGTTGACATTTAGTTGAAAATTTTCTTTATGCATTTTTTTTTCTAAATTAGTGTGCATATATGTAGTTAATTGTCTTCTAATACATTATTTAAAGTTTGATACTGATATTTTATTTACCAAAAAAGTTCTTACATTTAGAAAAAAAATCTGATAAATTCAAATTTGAGGTTGTTAATGTAGATGTCTGACAGGTGTCCAATTCGCTTTATTTATAGTGGGCGAAATCAATTTACTATTCTTTTGCGATCATTATCGAAATAAATAACCCTTCCGTAATCACAAAGAAGTAATGAGGGAATATTTTTTACTCTTAGTGTTTATCCGTGACCCGCTGGGATCCCGCATAACCAAATTACAGGTGAAAGATGAGCCGCCTTGTAGAGCTTCGTCTAGGGGCCGCCAGACTTCGCGTTTTCGCCGATGAAATTGACAACTGAGTCCTGTATGACAAGACCTGTACAGACGCAGGTTCATATTTAGTTGTAATTTATTTTTTTGGCTTCATCATTACTAAATGGAGTACTTCAACGTAGTTTTCTGTCCGCTTTTGCATTTCTTATAGTTGAAGCCGATATACCATGCTCAAAGCTCTTCTGTACGCTTCTTTCTTTGTTTTTTGGACTGCCTCAATTTCATCATTCCACCATGCATCACCAGACATTCTTTCTACAAACGCGGTACCACACTCTCCGATCGCACATCTAAAAACGATATCCCGGAACATAGTTCATGCGCCTTCTATACCTTTATTTCGTATAAGCGCCTCCCAAAATGTCTTAACTAAGCTTTAGATTATCTTATTTAGGAAATCTATTCGCACATTCGGTTTCTGTAGGTTCTTAATTTGGTTTGCGATAGTCTTATTTTCTTGGTTCTCTTTGTTCTCCATCCCCGACCTAAGTTTATTTTGCAGATCTTCCCTTCTTCCTTTTATACTAAAGTAGTTTCCACTCTTCCTTACCAAACTTTACTGTCTATTCATGTATAATTCTATTTTAACGATCTTATTTCTCTTTTTCTCTCGTTTATATATCGTTCAGGCGAGCTCTTCACGTTAAACTCCCGTGTCCTTGCCTTTCCTAATACTGACCTAGCTTATTTTCGTTTTCAAGAATTTGACTTACGTCGCTCTTGGTTCTTTAGCAAATTTCTAAACTGGAATTCATTATGTGCAATTCAAAAATTACAATAATTGCAATTCAATTCTTTTAATTATTAAAGTATACGGCGGTGTTTCTTTTTACCACAATTGTTACTAAGGCTGCAAAAATAAATTGAAATATTTAATTTTAAATTGAAGTTTAAACGTACCTCAGAAAAGCATGTTTGATACAATTTACATGGACAATAGAAGATTGCTTTGGTGTGATCTGAAACTCTACGTTGAGGTCATTTAATGACTAACGATTTTAAACGCACCTGAATAATAGTCATCAAGTTTGTCCTCTCTTATATTAGTTAGTACGTAAACATATTAAATAGGCTTAAACTTTTGTTCTTTAATCTTTTTGTCGTAATACTTTTTACAGCGTCTTTTTGCAGCTTCTAATACGCTCGAAACGCCATCGTTTAATTTGGCCCCTGGGATCTCTGGAAAGCAAAAATAAATTTTCCAATCGCATTAAAACTTCTTTCTGCAACTTGTTGTTAAAAACTTGCAATTTTTATATGGAAATTAAAAATATTTTTTATAAGGTTGTGAAGAAACAGTAGTTCGTCGTACGGGAAAATTTCACAACAGTAAACAGTTTTATTTGATGCTAGATAGTTATGAAAAAAATTTGAAAAATCAATTTTCGTAATCAGGCACGAAGAAACTAAGTATCAAATTAAGTGCTAAATGACTTTTATTTTTATTTTTAAGCTTTTTGTGCAAGCTGAATCAAAAATTTGTAAAATTTAATTTATTTGCAATGAATATTTTTAGATTTAATTAACGAAATAAAAAAATACGAATTTGTGTAGCCTAGATATTTGTTATGCAATAATGAAAAAACGAATTGCTTGATAAAATAAAATATTATGAAAAAATGTGCATGCTAAGTTAAAAAATATTTACAAACATAAAGAACGAGAAAATTATGAAAGGGTAAAGAAACGATGCGATGGTGTAACATTTTTTTTCCTGTGTTGAATCAATAAAAAGGCCACGTTGAGAAATTGACAACGTGACCTAGTCTATTTCGTGTTTCAAAATATTGCTTTCCAACTGTTTAAGCAATATTAAGAAAAATAAGAATGTTTGAAAACCTTAAAATGAAAATGGATCAATGGCCGCTAAATTTATTATATAGATTCATGGTCTTTATGCTCTTTATTGCAACAGAGTTCTTCATTTAATTTTCCAAACATTTCTTTGCTTGTACATTTCATACATTTGTCTTATTTTTCACAGAAAATTGCAATTATTTAGCAAAATTTGAGAGTATTGTTGGTTTCGAATGAGCATCAACTTGAAGAAGTTTTTAAATTAAGTCACGAAAGATTAGAACAAAATAAATAATTTGCCGTGTTGAGATATTTGCTAATTCGCTCGTGATTTGTGACTAATTATTTAATACAGGCAATGAAATTCATTTAGGACTGTAAATAATAATTTAAACATTGTACACAAATAAAAAAACGTAACACGGCAGGAATTGTATTAAAATAACGCAATGGTGACATAGTCTTAGTTGTTATGAAATAATAAGGTCATATTGTGAAATTGTAAACGAGACGCAGCGTATGTCAATTTAATAGCAGAGCCTGTTATTTGCTTGGATAAATTTCTAATAAATAAGAATTTCATAGACGCTTATAATTTCAAGTTACATTTCAAGTTCAGGAAAGTACGTTTATTCTCAACATTAAAACGCATTTTGTACTGGTATTTAAATTTTAAGATAAAGCCATCATTTTTGACCAAAATTATGAATGTTTAACAAAAACAATGGATTTTGATAAATGCAGTTCTACTTTTAGGAAAAAATAATAATTCCTAAAGGAAAATGTAATAGGCTATATGAAAGCAAAAAAGATTTAGATTAAATAAAAATAGTTGAATTTGACTAAAAATAAGATATTTCAGGAAAATAGTTAAAGCCGCAACAAAAACAGATTTATTTTCAACAAAATAATTCTGAAAATGTACGTGAATTTTTACAAAATTAGCTGAGTTTTTAACTAGCATGTGAGATTTGCAAATAAATATTTAAATTCTTAATCAGGTACACCAATCTTCCAACCAACCAAGCTTAATGCCGTAAATTTTTAATTAAAAGGAATAAAAAAAATCCTTTTGGGTTCTATTAATTAATTTCGAATTAAAGCTATCCAAAAACGAGAAAATGGCGAAGAGGATACCTTTTCAGAAATCAAGTAAGTTTTTTTTCGAGAATCGCCGGATGTTGAAGATGTGTAATTTAACATCTTTATTTTCCAATATTTTTATTTAAAGACACCTATCAATATTCACTAAGATTGAATATGACTAAATTTGGAAGCTTCACCAATGATATTTCTGCAATATTTTATAGATTTTCAATTGAATATTATTTAACTTTGAACACTAAAAAACAGCATAGATTCATTTTTTGAAAATTCCTATTACATTTTTTACGGTTTGATTAAAACTAAACTGGTATTATTCATATCAGACATACAGTTTGGCTTAAATTTTTTACACGTCAAAAGGGTTTTCTCTAATTATAGTCAGATTTCTTTAAATTTGTACGCAATTCTTTGGAAAAAATTTTAATATTAGCAATCATTAGCATTTTAGTTTGCTGGTTGAATGTTTTTTAATCATCAATATCTTGGAGTGCTTACGAATTCAATTTTGAACATTTTTGCTTTCGCGGAATACAGTTTGTAACAAAAACGAAACATTTATCTAAAAAAATAAAAATTTGGAATGTAAATGATATTAAAATCAAATAAGACCAAAAAGTATGAATTCATTCATTTCCTTGTTCCCATATGAATCTGCACTGTCTTGTATGGCTTGATTCACGTCGGAATAGGCCGATAGTGCACTTTAGGTCGTAGAATCTCTAACTAGTGAAATAGTTATCCACATTTTTTATGGAAACAATTACAACACGTATTTTTATGTATTAACAAACAAATCTTCAGAATTTTTTTGAAACAATTTTTTCTTCAAATCTTTATAACTTTTGTCTTTTTCAGATATTCCACTTTTATTGCCAGATTCAAGTAAAGCTTACCCGGATCGCTGTAATTTGAATAAATTTATGGTAAATATTTTGTAACAAACACTTGACTGGAAGGGTGAGTAAATCATGTTTTAGGACAAATAGTTAGTTCCTCTATTTCCTATATCACACCAGACCTGGAACGTACGCTTCTCTTCGTGCACAAACAACTTCTAGCGTTTCGGGAGTCGAGCGAATTTTGAGCAAGCGAAAACTGTCAGCGAGAAAGTTG